>ML426825.1:0-53594 GCA_005239525.1 Nicotiana knightiana | reverse complement strand
AGAATTAGTCAAGTTATAGGAAATATCTGAGAAGTAAGTTCACCAACGGGGGATACCATAACCTTAGACCTTTATTATAATTGTTTAAATCATATTGTTAGTCATTGTTAGTTTATCATTATTGCCAGTAGAAATAATAATACATCACCAATTGATATTCAAAAGTCTAGAGAAAACTGATTAAGTAAAAGTTTTATATTCTGACGGCTTGATTGATACGTAAATTCCCTGTGGGATCGACTCTGGGCGTAATACCCCGGATTATATTTGCAACGCCCGCTTAGTCTTTTATAAGAGATAGTTGAGCGTGATCATAAGGCTATTAGCCTAGTTCGGTGCGAGCGGAATCGGCTCGAAGGTTGTGACTGGATTTAAATATGATTATGGGCTCCATGCGAGTCAGAGGGGTTCGTTTCAGTATGGCGCTTCTCTCGGAGGGATATTAGAACATTAGATGTTGTTCCATCTTCGTCCATTTCATAAAATAATATGTTGTGCCGTGTGAGATGTGAAACGGCTTGATAATTTCCTATGTGTTGAGATTCCGTGTAGTGATGATGTTATGTGAGCAGGATAGATCTTGAGATTCAGATTATAATATCGCACCTCAACTGTGCTTGAGTTTGTAGCGTATGGCTCTATCAGTCTCCCCAGGATGGTATTATGCACTTAGCGTGCTTGTGACCGATATTCGATATTTTGTGGTAATGAGCAATTTAGTTCGGTGTGTATCACCTTACGTGAATTTTTATGTTTGGATCGGGTGGCATGCCTCCACGGTTATGTTATTTGGATCGGGTGGCAGCCAAGGGCATGTTATTTGGATCGGGTTGTGCGCCGCAACAGTGTGATATTGATTATGGTTCCTTATATTTATTTTCCTTGTGTTTTACTTCCTATTTTCTGAGGAAAGTTCATATTAGTTGCGTGAGTCGAGTAGTCCCTTCCTGAGTTATTTCCTTATGTATCATGTTCAAGTTGTGACCTATTGACGCATGGTGGCATCATGAGAGACTGTTGGTCATGTCTGGGGTGACTTGTTGTCTGAGCAGTTCATACTGGGTGAGACGAGATTATTGGATCAGGATCAGTGCGATAAGATTGTGTGAAGTATACTAAAGGAAAAATACCATTATTTGGTTCGTAATGAGGTGATGATTTTAGTCAAGAGAAGAGATTCAATGATTTTTTGACTCTGCAGTTGGTTATTAATTTCTACACATGTCCTCCGTTGTGGTGGTATCGTAAGCGTTATAGCATGACCTATATATAAGTCATGAGGTGCATTGGGAGCATCAGGTTCGTGTAATTTTGGCTATTAAGGTCAGGGAATGTCGTTATGGTTAAATGATGAGTTATGCGGTGTATGGTGCTAATTCAGCGGAGGCCTGCAATCATATTCTGGTACCTCGTGTAGTGATTAATTCAGGGTTCATATATTGGAAACAGGTTTGGAAGAGGATTTCGGGTGTTGGAACTGAGTTCTGAGCTTATTGCCTAAATAAAAGAGGGATATCTACGAGTTGATCGAGCTAATGTGCTCAACTGAGTGGTGGTAGCACAGGTAGGTGCACGAAGTGTTGAACAGTGATTTCAGACAACTCCAGAGCAGTTCATAGCACGTTCGAGGACGAACATATGTTTAAGTAGGAGAGAATGTAACGACCCGACCGGTCGTTTTGAGCTCTAGCACGTCGTTTGGCATTTTAAGGCCATGAGCAACTTCATTTCAGGTATTATGACTTGTAGGCATGGTCGAAACTGAATTTCGGGAAGTGCGGAATCAAATTGGAAAGAAAATTCTCATTTCGGAAGCCTTAAGTTGGAAGACTTGACAAAGATTGGATTTTGAGTAAACGACCTCAGAATCAGGATATGAAGGTTGTAGCAGGTTCGTTTGATGATTTTGGGCTTAGGCGTATGTTCGGAGCAGGTTTTGGATGACCCGGGAGCATTTCAGTGCATATTGTGGAAGTTAGTATTTTGGAAAAAATTTCATAAGTCTGAGTTGAAGTGCATTTCAGTGTTATTGATGTCCATTTGGGATTTCGAGTCTGGGAATAGCTCTGTATGGTGATTCTGGTGTTAGGAGCGCGATCGGAAGTGAATTCGGAGGACCGTAGGTCATTTTGGAGTTATTTGGCTAAAGTTAAAAATTTGAAGCTTTTAAGAAGTCCGACCGGAAGTGGAAATTTTGATATCGGGTTCGGATTCTGGTTCCAAAAGTTGTGGTAGGTCCGTAATGTTGAATGTGACTTGTGTGAAAAATTTGAAATCAATTGGACATGATTTGATAGGTTTCGGCATCAAATGTAGAAGTTGGAAATTTCAAAGTTAATAAAGATTTAATTGAGTTGTGATCCATTGTTTCGATGTTATTTGATGTGATTTGAGGCCTCAAGCAGGTCCGCATTGTGTTTTAGAACTGGTTGGTGTGATTTGACGGGGTCCCGGGGGCCTCGGGTGGATTTCGGGTGGTTAACGGATCGAATTTGGAATTTGAGAAAGATTGAGGACTGCTGTCATCTGGTGTGACCGCACCTGCGAGGCTTTGGCCGCAGGTGCGGAGCCGCAGAAGCGGCCATGGTGCCGCAGAAGCGAAGGTGGCTGGCTAGGCTGGGACCGCAGATGCAGTTGGCTCGTCGCAAAAGCGAGACCACACATGCGGATTGGTAAGAGCAGAAGCGGGAATGGGGAATGAGACCTGGACCGCAGAAGCAGTGACGGGTCCGCACCTGCGGAACCGCAGAAGCAGTCCTTGACCGCAGGTGCGAGGGATCGCTGGGCAGTGTCTTTTAAAGACGGGAGTTGGCCATTCTCTTCATTTTTCTCTTGATTGGGCGATTTTTGGAGAGCTTCAAGTGGGGAGTTTTTTCATCTATGTCAAGGTAAGTTGTTTCTACTCATTTCAAGTTAAATACAAGATTTGTATATAGATTTGGTCATGGAAATTAGTAGAAATTTGGGTTTTGGTGGAAAGACCTAGAATTTGTATTTTTTATTTTTACCACGAATTTGGGCATGGAATTTAGAGTAAATTATATATTTGAGTTAGTGAGGCTATGGTTAAAGTTTATCTTTAAAATTTTCGAAATTCGGGCACGTGGGCCCGAGGGTAATTTGGTTGACTTTCCGAACGGAGTTAGGAATTTATATAAATTGAATTGTTATAAGTATTAGAATACATTTTCATTGGTTTTCCCGTTATTTTGATAGTTTTGGGCGTGGTGCATCAATTTGAGTCGTCAGAAGGGCTCAGAGGCCGGTTATGAATCTTCGGAGTGAGGTAAGTCTCCTTTCTAACCTTGTAAGAGGGAATTGTCCCCATAGTTGAAATAATTAAATATGTGCTGCTATTTGTGAGGGCTACGTACGCACGAGGTGACGAGAGCCCGTGCGTAGCTACTATTATGTTTATGTCCGGGTAGTCTAGGACCCAAAAACATGCTTTATTTTGCCGTACTTGTAACTTTACTGATGAAATTAAAATGTTTTAAATTTATCGAACTTGGCAAATGAATTTCTAGAAAATATTTAAATACTATCTTTGTGACCATTAAAAAGAGAAATTGTCATTTTCTTGAGTAATTATTTTCCCGATATAGTCGGGGTGGAATGTTTGAATGTGTATGCTTATGTGTGACCGCTTCGCAATTTATATTCCGCCGGCGGGGTGATTTCTTCCACTACTCTCATGGGAGTGGGTCGTACGCCACGTCAGGTTAATAAATGCATCTATGGTTCGTGTCGTTCGACCCTTCGGCAGTGTACAATTTACATTTATGTTGGTTCGGGCCGTTCGACCCTCGGCATTTCCTGCGCATGATATTTACTGGATACCATCTGTTATTTGAACTGTTTAATTGTCTTAAGATATGAGTGGTTAACTGAGATGACGGAACTGTGATTTATAATTTATGAAAGAAGTTGCCATTTCCTGTTGTTATATGTTATTTGATAGTAACATTCATGTTTGATATCACACTTGATTATATTAATTTGACCTCTAGTAAGTGTCAAAGTCGACCTCTCATCACTACCTCTTCGAGGTTAGGCGGGATACTTACTGCGTACACGTTGTTTTCGTACTCATGCTACACTTGCTGTGCATTTTGTTGCACAAGTACATGTATATCTAGTGTCCTCGCTTGGCGTCATGGCACAGTGGATATGGAGACTTGGGTGAGCTGCACCTCTCGAGACGACCCGCAACCAGCAAAGTCTCCTTCAGCGTATTGAGTTGTATTTTCTTTGTTGTCCCGTTTGTATTCTGGACGGTTATTGTATTTCATTTGGTTTTTCTTAGAAATTGCTCATGCACTTGTGGCACCGGGTTCTGGGATGATTTTGGGATGTACTTGTTAATTAAAGTGTTAAAACCTTGTTATTTACTCAATAAATTTTTATCGATTTTCTTTTAATGAAATGAAAACTAACGATTTCAAAATAATAAAATAGGAACTTAATTAATTATTGAGTGTTGGCTTGCCTGACAGTGGTGTCAGGCACCATCACGACCTTAATGGATTTTGGGTCGTGACAAAAGGTCCGTTTTTTTTTACTTTGCCAATATTTTGAATAAATAAATACATCTTCTTTAAATTCTCAATTCAATACTTGCATAAACTAGCCTGCCATTTCAAGTATGTTAACGTTCTTAGCAAAAATCTGACAAAGTTTACTTGATTGAAAGTTTTATTTAGTTTAATGTTTAGAGTGAATTTCAACTTTCTGTTTCTATGATTTATTAAAAATAAATAACAGTAATATTCTAAATTAACAATAATTAGCTATGGCTATAAATTAATTAAAGGGCTAAAGTAACAAAATTGGTTAGTTGTAAATGGTAGGGGCCAAAATGAAATAGGTAGATTTGGAGCTGAGCACAAAAGGTTTTTTCTGCAAGATTTAATCGTAAAAGAAAGGAAGGTCTTCAATACAATTTGGGCCAAGAATGACTCTGTCCACGCCCAATTGTGTTACTTTTGTTGTGATCCATTCTCAATAAATTCACAAATTAGCATATCCTTTATAAATTAATGGACATCAAATATTTTCTGTCGCGCTTTAAGCACGCTCTTACTCAATCATCGTGATTATGTATACGTTCGCGTGACATAATTACGATTTCCAAAATTAAAACCAAGGTATGCGTTCACGCAATATTGGGCGAAACAACCTTAATAAAATATTATTAATTGTGTACACGTTCGCATGACACGAGTACGAATTTGAAAAATGAATATTCGTAGAAATGCTTTTAGGCGCGGTTTTTAAACTATTATCGTGATTGCGTACATATTCGCATGACGTGATCTCGATTTTTCAAATAAATTCAAGGTACGTATTCAAGCGACTTTGACCAAACCTTTTTCTGAAATAAATTAAGTGTTGTGAATTGTGTACACGTACACGTGACATGATTCTTGACACGCCAACCTAAACAAGTATACGTACGCGTAACTCGTATTAAAATAATTCTTTAGTTACGAATAATCAAGTAATTTAAAAGCGGTAAAAGGCAAAATGTACGTAGGTTCTAAAATATGTAATTAAGCAAGTTAATTAAGCCATGTATATGATTGTAAAGCGACAATGCTAAAATCACGGAATCCGGGAGTGCCTAACACCTTCTCCCGGGTTAATAAAATTCCTTACCCGGTCTTCTAGTTTCACAGACTTTTAAACGGAGTCAAACTTCCTTGATTTGGGATTTAAAACAAACGGGTGACTTGGGACACCATAAAATTATCCCAATTGGCGACTCTGAAATAAATAAATAATCTCATTTCAATTAATGTCACTTAAATTGGAAAACTCTCTCATACCACTTCTTCGGGAAAAAGAAGGTGTGACAACGAGGGGTCGACATCGATACTTACTATGGACTAATAATAAAATACAGAACCTCTGACTAAGCATGAATTATATAAATAACAATAATAACTCAATACCAGACGGAAAATAAATAGTCTTTTCACATATAATAAATCCCAAATTAATGTATGTCTTATAAGATTCTAACCTCTCAAGCCATGAAATGATATCAATTAAATAATTAAAATCCAAGTATTATCATGCACGATTATGCCGAGATCGTACTGTCCGATCCAGAATAACGTGTAAACTACCGAGGATCGTGCGACACGAACCATAGATGCATCCATCTAATTCCAAGGCGTTCGGCCCGCTCCACAAGAAGACAAGATACTTTATAAGGATTATAAGTTATTACAAGGCTAATACACAATGAAACACAATTCCCCTTAACGATCAAGTAAACCGCTCAAATTTCATGTAATTGAAATTTGGCCTTTTACAATTCCTCTAACAAGTTCCAATATGATTTAGGCACTTTGATTAACAAGTAGGGTGCAACCATTACAAGTAATTTATGATTTGGGTCCTAAACTACCCGAACATAAGCATAATTAGTAGCTCCGCATGGACTCTCGTCACCTCGTACGTACGTAGCCCCCCACAATTAAAAGCAAATATTAATTTAAATCAACTATGGGGTAAATTTCCTCTTACAAGGTTAGACAAGAGACTTACCTATTCTCAAAGCTCGCTTTCCGGCCTCAAATTCACTATAAAGCCGCAACTCGATGCCGAAAAATTCAAAACTAGTCAAATATTGTATAATTTAAGCAATACATGTTCAAAAGCTCATAATTTAACTAATTGAGTAATTACCCAACCCAAATTGAAAGATTTCTGAAATTCACCCCGGGCTCACATTCCCGGATTCAAGAAATTTTTGAAGAAAATCGTTACCCATCACCTTACGAACTAAAATATATAATTTTCATCCCATTCCACAATCATTTTCGTGGTTAAATTTCATTTTTATCAAAATTTAGTTTTTCTATCTAAACCCATAATTTTTACTAATTTACATGTTAAAATCTACCCATTAACTCACATTTGATAGAAATTACTTACCTCCAAATTGCTAGGTGAAAACCCTTCCCAAGAAGCTCCAAAATCGCCAAAAAAGTGAGAGAAATTGGTTAGAAATGGCTTAAGTCCCGTAATAAATGAAGTATTCTGGCTCCAGGACTCCCATATGTGGTCATTGGGCCGCATTTGCGGTACCACTTCAGTGGAACTAGGTCCGCTTCTGCGAAATTCCTCAGGCCTAGCACTAGCCGCTTATGCGGATGGGATCCTGCTTCTGCGAACGGTGCAACGCATCTGCGGCCTTCACGCACTTGCGGCTCCTCATCGCAAAAGCGAGGCCGCTTATGCACGCGCCTCTTCACTTCTACGGACCACTGGACAAATGCCCCGAAAGCGGCCACAATCTCGCATCTGCGGGGTTGCACTTGCGGTCATAAGCTCGCAGGTGCGGGCACACCAGACTGGTGCAACAACAACCGTTTTGAGTCCTAAATTGATCTGTGCATCGTCAGGATTGCACCCGAGGACCCCGAAGCCTCGTCCAAACATACCAACAAGTTCGTAAACATGAAATAGACTTGCTTGAACCCTCAAAACGTGGAAAACAACATCAAAACTAAGAATCACACCCCAAATCAAATCGAATCAGAACTATTCCCTGATTATTTTAATTAGTCTTTGTCTTTCATTATCTTTTAGCAAGTTGGCGAATTACTGTTTATTGCAGATTGCATTAAAATATATCCACCTTACTACTTTTGTCTTGGTCTTTATATATCTTTTAGTTGGTTGACAAATTGTTCATATTCCCTCACTATGTCTACCTCACAACAACTTCGTGTTGGTATTCTTTCAAGCCCAGGCTTGGGCCACATTATCCCAGCACTAGCCCTCAGCAACCGCCTTGCCACTCACCATAACGTCTCAGTCACCTTTTTTGCTATCACCTTCGGCAGCTCTGCGGCGGAAACAGAGATCCTTACATCCGCCAAAAATTCAAAGCTGATTAATATAATTGAAATACCAGCAGTAGATATCTCGAACCTCGTCGATGCCAACACAAAAATGATTGCCCTACTTTGCATACTTGTACGCGAAACGCTACCTGTTGTTAAGTCTGTAATATCCGCGGAGAAGCATATTCTGGACGCTCTCATCGTTGATCTATTTTGCCCTGAAGCCTTGCCAATTGCCAAAGAAGTTGGGTTACCCAACTATTTATTTATTCCTACGAATGCATGGTTTACAGCTTTGACTATATACTGTCCTGTTCTTGACAAAGAAATTGAGGGTGAATATGTTGACCAGGTCAAACCGTTACAAATCCCGGGTTGCAAACCGGTTCATCCAGAAGACGTTGTTGATCCTATGCTGGACCGGAACGATGAGCAGTATCACGAGTACTTGAGGGTACATGGAGCCGGGTTCTGTTTGTCTGATGGAATCTTGATGAACACTTGGGAAGATGCTGAGACGGGCTCACTCAAAGCGCTTCGAGAAAATGAAATATTGAAAGCGATCCTGAATAATACACCGATTTATCCAATTGGACCGTTGATAAGATCACACGATGAAGAAATCATAAATGAGAGTGGTTGTGATAGGAACTTTGTCTTCAATTGGTTGGATGACCAAACTCCCAAATCAGTGCTATACATATCTTTCGGGAGTGGTGGGGCCCTCTCGTTACAACAGTTAACTGAGCTAGCTTTTGGATTGGAGTTAAGCGAACAGAAGTTCATTTGGGTGGTGAGACCACCGTCGGATGTAGTTGTAGACTACCTCAGTGTAGACAAGGAAGGCGGTGATGGCACTCCTGAGTACTTGCCACAAGGTTTTCTAACTCGAACGAAAGATATCGGATTGGTGATTCAGATGTGGAGTGATCAAGCAGGTATTTTGAGTCACCAGTCAGTGGGAGGATTTTTGTCACATTGCGGATGGAATTCTTGTATTGAGAGTATAACAAATGGTGTGCCAATAATTGCATGTCCGTTATACGCTGAACAGAGACAAAATGCTACCATGCTGACTGAGGAACTTGGTGTGGCTGTCAAGCCAAAGGTGTTGCCAACGAAGAAAGTAGTGGAAAGGGAGGAAATAGAGAAATTGGTGAGATTGGTAATGCAATATGAAGAAGGAAAGGACTTGAGGGAAAATGTGAAGAAACTTAAGATGAGTGCAGAAAAAGCTACGAGTGTAGGAGGCTCATCTCACAATTCAATGTGTGAAGTCCTCAAAGACATTGAGAAGAAAATCCATGGTTACAAGAAAAGCATGTCTGAGGAAACTGTCTAAATTCAATAAGGAAAGCAAGCATGGTCAAGTTGCTTTATTAATTTAATTAATGTTTTCTTTTTTCCTATCAAAAAATCACTTTCTTTTGAAAGGAAATGTGATACCCGTCATCTTTAAATCTTATGTATTTGCGCTAAATAATAGAACAAGAAAAAAGAACATGGCGTAGACCGTGCATGCTGTACATTTGTAATTAGATTTGCTCAATGTATGATAAAAAACAAAAACCCTCCCTGCATTTGTATTTGATGTTATTCTTCATAAATAAATAAAAGAAGGTCATTCATTTGAATTTCTTTGTTACTCGTACAAAGTATGAAAGACGAGAAAATAAGAAAATACAGAGCAAATACTGAAATTAAAAGGAATCAGAAATGCACAATAAAGATCTCTAGCAGACTTCTTTGCAATTGGGAACTAGTTTACTACTCCCTCCGTTTCAATGCCGCACAAAATTTAAGAAAAGAGAGAAGACTTTTAAATTTGTAGTGCAAAATGAGGAATATATATTTTGTGTGTCTATAAATTATTGTACAAAGGTAAATTGTTTCCAAATACGAAAATGAGTCATTCTTTTTTACACGGACTAAAAATGAAATAGGTTCACATAAATTGAAACAAAAAATACTCTATCAACAACATGAAAAGAAAATACCCTAAATAATATTTTTATATAGGGTAAAAGGGTAGGGAATGGGGTGGTTGGGGTGGTTAGGATTAGGTGGTTAGGGTGGGTGGGTGCGGTGGGGGTGGTAGGTAGGGGGTAGGGGTGCAGGTGGTTTTGAGGGGTGGGTAGGGGTTGGTGGGGATTGAGAATAGAATAAGGAATGTTAAAAAAGAGTTTTGAAAAATATTTTCCTTCAACAAGAGAAAAATGAATCATGAGAAAAAATAATTTTCAAAACAATTAAGCCAACAAAATATAAAAAAAATTGAAAGATATTTTTCTTTTCATACCAAACACACCCATATTCCAAAAAATGTTGTAAAAGTAATGAAATTAAAGCTAGCCCAACCAGCAGCATTTGCATTGGAGCTGAATAATAGCCTATTATTTAATTATTTACAAATAAAAAGTCATTCAATTGAATTTTTTTGTCATTCATGCAAAGTATGTAAGGCAAAAACAAAAGAGAAACAAAACAAATACTGAAACTAAACAGAATGTCCTGATGCATAATAGAGATCTTTGGCGGACTTCATCGCACTTGGGCACTATTTGCGTACACGTAGTTCAGCGACACCGATAAAGAGTAGGATCCCAGAGCTCATATGTACTCAGAATTTTTACGTGACGGGGCACATTATTCTGCTCAACCAATATTTCTTAAATATTTTTAGTTTTCAGGGTGCCAACTGCTTTAAATTAACTATTTTCAAAGTATATACGTATATATATATATAGAATTTCTGCTGAAGTTTACGAGGTCCGATGACCCCTTACACATACACATGAGTCCGCCTCTGTGCAGCATAAAAAACACAGCAATATAATATTGACAATCATAATAATTTAGATTTACAATAAAGAGATAATGATAGATGAATACTAAATAGTGATTGCCATGAGTAGAATAGTAACGATGGAACCAAACTTAAGCCACAATAGAGAAGAATGGTGATGATCACAAAGTTTTTTTGTGATCATCTTGTTTGCTCTTATGATGTTCAAGACTTGTCTGAGTTGCCCTTGCATCTAAACCATTGCAATCGATTATTTCTAAATTATTCTTGTCTTACCCGCCTCGAAATCTTGACCTAGTGTTTTGGAGAAAACCCCCTAAACCACTATGACAATGAAAGACCGGTATTTCTAAATTATTGCAATCAATTATTCCTTTCCTCAATTATTTCTGTTGCGTCTAAATTATTGCATCTCGTCTAAACTCTCGCAATCAATTATATCTAAAAATATGGTCAACCCCACCTCTCACGCCAGACTACACAGAAAAACTCATAAATGCAAGTTATTCACCTTGATTCACCTTTTCAATTAAGAATTCGTTTCTAGTTTTGCCCTCGAAAGAAAATTTTTTACATTCATTCATTAGGATGAGACATTTTGATCGGAAACTAATGTAGAGTAGATTATGCTTCACAATGAATACCAAGATGAAGTCAATCTATAACAATTCCAGATCAGCACGTCCGCTTGCTGATCTGGAATTGTGTCATCATTTAATAAATCAATTTCAACACAAATTTTAACGATAAAATATCTCGATCGATCTCTTCTTCTTTTCTCTATCCACGTAAAGTGGATGTACTATTGCACTTGCTATTCAAAGCAAAACCTCCATGATGAATAAATGGTTAGTGACCGGAAAAGAAAATAATGCAAGTTATCCTCCATTGGTAAATTAATACATGTACAAAGGGTGAAAAGTCTTTTGTAAACACTTTTTGTGCCACTTGTAATAAAATAATACCTAGTGGAAATTTTGGAGGAAAAGTCAAATTTTACTAC
The DNA here is from genome assembly GCA_005239525.1 of Nicotiana knightiana. Classification (NCBI taxonomy): domain Eukaryota; kingdom Viridiplantae; phylum Streptophyta; class Magnoliopsida; order Solanales; family Solanaceae; genus Nicotiana; species Nicotiana knightiana. The sequence goes on along the minus strand of ML426825.1, from coordinate 41,926 downwards.
TTTAATGCAGTAGGAAGGCCACATAAATGATAAAATGGGATTGGCAACCCACTTGACCTTGAATTTTTTGTGAAAAGAATTACTATTAGAATATTACAGTGATGCGTCATTAATGTTGGGGAGTAGAGTTGTAGCTAATTGTGATGATCCAAAAAGTCATTTCTCATTTTATAAGTTAAAATTATATTTCAAGGCCTTGAAAACTTCCTTTTTATCTCACATCGTTTTGTGTACGCAGTCCGGACGTATATCTGGAAAGCTTTTATATGAAAAATTGAGAAAAATACTAATTTTTCCTTTAAAATTGAATTTAAGTTGATTTCGACCAATATTTTGGGTAAACTGACCCGGACCCGTGATTTGAGGGTCCGTAGGAAAATATGGGACTTGGGCGTACGCCCGGAATTGAATTCCGAGGTGCTAAGCCCGAGAAATAAATTTTTGAAAGAAATTGTTTTACTAAAATTATATGTGTTTTTGGGAAATTTGATTATATTTGAAATTGATGGAATTGGGCCCGTATTTTGGTTCCGGAACCCGGTACAAGTTTAATATGGTATTTGAGTGATGCATGTAAAATTTGGTAAGAAACGGAGGTCATTTGACGTGATTATGACCCGTAGTTGTGAAATTTGAAACTTTGAAAGTTCTTGAGATTTTCCTTTGATTTTTTTGCTAAATTCGTTATTTAAGATGTTATTTTGGCGATTTGATCGCACGAGTTAGTCCATAGGATATTTTTAAGGTTGTGTACATGTTTGGTCTGGAGCCCCGAGGGCTCGGGTAAGTTTCGGATAGGTGTTGGAGTGGTTTGGACTTAGAAAAATCTTGTGAGAATGTTGTTTGCTGGTGTCTGGTGTTTTGTTCTATGCGAACGCGTGGTAACCCACGCGAATGCGAAGAGTAGTGGGGTTGGGGCTGGGATTTTGCTCTATGCGAACGCACTGGTCACAACGCGAATGCAGAGCCCTGGGTAGGTTGCGCCACGCCAACGCGTCTAGGCCCTCGCGAACGTGCTACTTTTAGGGAGCTGGGGATGGGGGGAGCTGGAACCCTATGCAAACGCGGCCAGACGAATGCGAACGCGAAGGCCAGGGGAGGGTGAGCCTACACAAACGCGACAGACCTCACGCGAACGCGTAGAAGGTCTGTCAAGCCCACTTAAAACAGTAGAAAACAGGATTTTAGCCATAACTTCATATTTTCAAAACCAAGGAAGCTTAGGGGCGATTTTTGAAGAGGGATTTCAGCACCAAGTTCTAGGTTTGTGTTCTTAAACTCCTTTTCTTCATTTTTCATTAACACACATTAGATTTCTAGGCCTAAATATTGTTCTTGAAGGGTAGAAATTAGGGATTTTAGAAGAATTAGGAATTTTACAAATTTGGGAATTTAGACCTTGATTTGGGGTCGGATTCCAAAACTAATTATATATTCGGACTCGTGGGTGAATGGGTGATCAGATTTTGGTCCGAGCCTCGTGTTTTGACCAATCGGGCCCGGGGTCGATTTTTGACTTTTTGGGAAGAAAGATAGAAAACCCATAATTAAGCACTGGGGTTGAATTATTTAGCATTTATTGATATTATTAAGCTGATTATGTCTAGATACAATTGAATTGGAGGCGAATTCTGAAGGGAAAGCGGTAATTGAGGCTTGAATTTGGTCGTGGAATTCGAGGTAAGTGTTTGGCTTAACCTTAGCTTGAGGGAATAAGTATTATGTTTTATTTTCTACGTGCTAGTATAATGTGCAACGTATAGGTGTGGTGACGAGTATCTATACGTTGGTGTCAAGCATGTCGTAAGTCGAATATTGTGATTTATGTGATTTTTCACTAAGTATTACTTGAGTTTGATTTGATAATTATCTATATTGGTGGTGTTTCCGTTGGTATTGATCATTGTGGAGTATTAGTTCAAGTTGAGAATTACTACGTGAAGTTGGGTAACTAGGTGAGATTGGTTATAGTTGTTTCCCTTGCCGGGATGATATTGATTCTACCGTTGACTCCCTTGCTGGGACGTTACGGCTTTATTATTGTGGTTTGTATTGTTTATTTCCTTGCCGGATTGTTGTGATTGATTTGTTTGGGTAAGGAAGAGTGTAAAGCACGAAGGGTGATGTCTTGTATGATATTGTGAGAGAGGGTAAAAGCACGAAGGGTGATGCCATGCCAGATTATGATATTAAAAACACGAAGGGTGATGTCGTGTCGTATTATGATATTAAAAGCACGAAGGGTGATGCCGTGCCGTTTCTATTGATTTGTTGTGAGGATGAGAGTAAAAGCATGAAGGGTGATGCCGTGCAATCTATTTATTATTTGGTGAGGATGAGAGTAAAAGCACGAAGGGTGGTGTCGTGCACTTGTTTTGTGCTGTTACTTCTGTTGTTTAAATTGATATCTAATTTGTTGCTTTACTTCGTTATTTCCATCATTTGATATTTCCTCCCCTCAGCATGTTCCCCTTTCTTTGTATTTAGCTACTTATTTCTTGTTATTATTATTTTCTCCGTATATGATTAAACTGCACAGGTTTAGTTGGTTGTCGTGTCCTAGACTCGTCACTACTTCGTCGAGGTTTGGATTGACACTTACTCAGTACATGGGGCCGGTTGTACTGATGCTACACTCTGCACTTTTGTGCAGATCCCGGTACAGGACCCTACGGACCTTAGAGTGAGGAGGTTGCCTTTGGTCCATTTGGAGATTCCGAGGTAGTCCTGCAGGCGTCTGCAGGCCTTGGCGTCCCCTCCTACTTTATTTCCACTCTATTCTTCTTTATTCTGAGACAGATGTATTTATTTTGTTCAGAACTTTATATGTAGTATTCATAGACAGTCCGTGAAGTTGTGACACCAAATTCTGGGTTTAGTATTATGAATTTCGTAATGGCATATAATCAAGTTGTTAGACTTTATCTTATTTCGCACTTTTCTTTCCGCTGATTTGTACACCACCTGTTATTTGTTAAAAATAAATGAATAAGGTAAATAAATATTAACGTTGGCTTGTCTAGCGGGTTCAATGTTAGGCGCCATCACGGTTCCGACGGTGGGAAATTTAGGTCGTGACAAGTTGATATCAGAGCCAGGTTTATTAGGTCTCACAATTCACGAACAAGCTTAGTAGAGTCTGAGGGATCGGTACGGAGACGTCTGTGCTTATCCCCCAGAGGTACAAAGTTTAGGAATGACTTCACATCTAATCTTCTCTGTCGTGCGATTTGATTTCGCAACACTAATTGAATTTCTGCTCTATTCTCTCGCAGATGGCGAGAACACGTGCTTCTTCATCCACTGATCAGCAGCCCGAGTCACTAGTTCAGCTCCTACAAGGGGCCGAGGACGAGGCCGAGGCAGGGGCATAACTCAGCCCAGAGCAGCAGCCCTAGTGGCGGAGCCTCAGGAAGAGTTTGCTGATGAGGTTCCTGCCCAGACAGTCCAGGTTGGACCAACTCAGGCTCCCGAGGGGTTCATTGCCACCTTGATACTCCAGGATGCTCTGGTCCGTCTAGTGGGCCTCATGGAGAGCGTTGCTCAGGCGGGTTTACTTCCTACAACACCAGTCGTCTATCAGGCTGGGGGAGGAGCCCAGATTCCCCCTACTCGCACTCCAGAGCAGTTGGCTTCTCAGTTCCAGACTCCAGCACCTCAGATAGCTGGGGTAGTTCAGTCGGGTATTGTGGTTCAGACCGATGAGGGAGCAGCTATGTCTGCTGATGCTTTGTGGAGGTTTGACCGGTTCACCAAGCTGTTTACTACTACTTATAGCGGTGCATCTTCATAGGATCCCCAAGACTATTTGGATAGCTGCCACGAGGTTCTGCAGAACATGGGGATGGTGGAGACCAATGGGGTCAACTTTGCTACTTTTCATCTCTCAGGTCCCGCCAAGACCTGGTGGAGAGATTATTGTTTGGCTAGACCAGCTGGATCACCGAATTTGACTTGGGTCTAGTTCTCCGATTTGTTTCTACAGAAGTTTCTCCCTATCACTCAGAGAGAGGATTATAGGAGGCAGTTTGAGCGTCTCCAGCAAGGTTCTATGACCGTGACTCAGTATGAGACTAGATTCATTACCTTGGCCCGTCATGCTATTATGATACTTCCCACCGAACGAGAGAGGGTGAAGAGGTTTATTGAGGGACTAGCTCTGCCGATTAGATGGCAGATGGCTAGAGAGGCAGGGAGTGATATTTTCTTTCAGGATGCAGCCAATGGGGCCAGATGAGTCAAGATGGTTCTATCACCGGGGTCAGGGGTCTGACGAGAGGCCTCGTCATTTTGGCCGATTCAGTGGTGTCTCATCTGGAGGCAGGGATTCTTTTGGTAGGGGCCATCCTCCTAGGCCGTTTCAGTCAGCACTTCAGGTTTCTCGTAGTGCTCTAGGTGGTCGTGGTTCCCACATGTAGTATTCTGATCAGTTGCCCTACAGTGCACCACCAGCTCTTATCAGTGCATCGCCGCTCCAGAGTTTTCAGGGTGGTTACTCAGGTCGTCAGGGTCAGTTTCAGGGCCATCAGTCTCATCAGCCGAGATCTTGTTATACTTGTGGTGGTCCGGGTCACATTGCTAGATTTTTCCCTCGAGCCTCGAGCAGTTCTCAGCACCAGGGTTCTCCTGCCATGGTTCCTGCACCAGTTGTTCCTCTACCCGCTCAGCTAGCCAGAGGTGGGGGCCGAGGTGTTAGAGGTAGAGGTCAGGCAGTTAGAGGTGGAGGCCAGGCCAGCAGGAGGCCGTCCCAGGGATGTAGTTCAAATTGGTAGGGCCCAGCCCGAATGTTATGCTATTCTAGCCAGACCTGAGGCTGAGGCCTCCGATGCAGTTATCAAGTGTATGGTTTCAGTTTGCAGCTGGGATGATTCAATTTTATTTGATCCAGGGTCCACATATTCCTATATGTCATCTTACTTTGCTCCTTATTTGGTTATGCCTCGTGATTCTCTGAGTACTCCTGTATATGTGTCTACACTGGTGGGTGATTCTATTGTGGTAGATTGTGTCTACCGTTCGTGTGTAGTGGTTATTGGTGGTCTTGAGACTAGTGTAGATCTTCTACTCCTTGATATGGTAGATTTTGATGTTTTTTTGGGAATAGATTGGTTGTCGCCTTATCATGCCATACTGGACTGTCATGCCAACAACGTGACCTTAGCATTGCCGGGGTTGCCATGACTGGAGTGGAGAGGGACTCTTGGTCATTCTTCCAGCAGGGTTATCTCATATATGAAGGCTTGGCGTATGGTCGAAAAGGGGTGTTTGGCTTATTTGGCCTATGTTTCGTGATTCTAGTGCCGAGGTTTCTTCTATGGAGTCCGTGCCCATTGTCCATGAGGTTCTAGAGGTGTTTCCTGCAGACCTGTCAGGTATGCCACCCGAAAGGGATATTGACTTTTGCATTGATTTGGCTCCAGGCACTCAGCCCATTTCTATTCCGCCATATCGTATGGCCCCGCCAGAGTTGAAGGAGTTGAAAGAACAGTTGCAGGACTTGCTTGATAAAGGCTTTATTAGGGTTAGTGTCTTGCCTTGGGGTGCGCCAGTGTTGTTTGTTAAGAAGAAGGATGGGTCGATGAGGATGTGCATAGATTATCGACAGTTGAACAAGGTTACCATCAATAATAAGTATCCGTTGCTGAGGATTGATGATTTGTTTGATCAGCTTCAGGGTGCCAAGGTATTTTCGAAGATTGATTTGATATCTGGCTACCATCAGTTGAGGATTAAGGCATCCGATATCCCTAAGGCAGTTTTTTCGCACTCGGTACGGGCAATATGAGTTCTTAGTGATGTCATTCGGGTTGACAAATTCCCCACCAACTTTCATGGGCTTGATGAACCGAGTGTTCAGGCCTTATTTGGATTCCTTCGTGATTGTCTTCATTGATGATATTCTGATTTATTCCCGCAGCCGGGAGGAGCATGAGCAGCACCTTCGATTCGTTCTCTAAACTCTGAAAGACTGTCAGTTATATGCCAAGTTTTCAAAATGTGAGTTTTGGTTGAGTTCAATTGCATTTCTGGGTCATGTTGTATCAGCGGAGGTTATTCAGGTGGATCCTAAGAAGATTTCAGCAGTCAAGGATTGTCCTAGACCCACATCAACTACAAATATCCAGAGTTTCTTGGGTTTGGCGGGCTATTACCGTCGGTTTGTGGAGGGGTTCTCGTCTATTGAAGCCCCGATGACCCGGTTGACTCATAAGGTTGCCCAGTTCCAGTGGTCAGAGGAGTGTGAGGCGAGCTTCCAGAGGCTCAAGAAAGCTTTGACTACGGCACAGGTGTTGGTTTTTCCCACAGGTTCAGGGCCATATACTGTGTATTGTGATGCATATCGGGTCTGACTTGGTGCAGTGTTGATGCAGGATGGCAAGGTTATTGCATATGCTTCGCGTCAGTTGAAGATCCACGAGAAGAATTATCCAGTTCATGATTTGGAGTTAGCACCCATTGTCCACGCGCTGAAGATCTGGAGGCATTATCTGTATGGCGTGTCATGTGAGGTGTTCACGAATCATAGGAGTTTGCAATATTTGTTCAAGCAGAAGGAGTTGAATTTGAGGCAAAGGAGATGGTTGGAGCTGTTGAAAGACTATGATATCACCATCTTATATCATCCGGGGAAGGCCAATGTGGTGGCTGATGCTTTGAGTAGGAAGTCAGCCAGTATGGGTAGTCTTTCATATATTTCGGTCGGGTAGAGACTGCTTGCTTTGGATGTTCAGGCTTTAGCCAATCGGTTCATGAGATTGGATGTTTCCGAGCCCGATCGTGTTCTAGCTTATACAGCTGCTCGCTCTTCATTATTTGATCGTATTCGAGATCGGCAGTATGATGATCCTCATTTGTGGGTCCTTAGGGACACGGTGCGGCACAGTGGTTCCAAGCAGGTTACAGTTGGCGATTATGGAGTTTTACGGATGCAGGGTCGTATTTGTGTGCCCAATGTGGATAGACTTCGTGAGTTCATATTAGAGGAGGCCCATAGTTCCCGGTACTCCATTCATCCGGGCGCCGCAAAGATGTATCAGGATTTGCGTCAGCATTATTGGTGGATGAGGATGAAGAAGGATATTGTGGCATATGTAGCTCGGTGTTTGAATTGTCAGTAGGTTAAGTACGAGCATCAGAGGCCTGGTGGATTGCTTCAACAGATTGAATTCATGAGCGTAAGTGGGAGCGTATCACCATGGATTTCGTTGTTGGGCTCCCACGGACTCAGAGGAAGTTCGATGCAGTATGAGTTATTGTGGATAGGCTGACCAAGTCAGCACATTTCATCCCTGTGTCAGTTTCATATTCTTCGGAGAGATTGGGAGAGATCTACATTAGGGAGATTGTTCGTCTTCATGGTTTTCCCATGCTTATTATTTCTGACCGAGGTACGCATTTTACCTTGCATTTCTGGAGGGAAGTTTAGCGTGAGTTGGGCAGGAGGGTTGAGTTGAGCACAGCATTTCATCCTCAGACGGATGGACAGTCCGAGCGTACTATTCAGATTTTGGAGGATATGCTACGAGCATATGTCATTGACTTTGGAGGTTCTTGGGATCAGTTCTTTCCATTAGCTGAGTTTGCCTACAACAACAACTATTAGTCGAGAATTCAGATGGCTCCCTATGAGGCATTATATGGTAGGCGGTGTCGGTCGCCAGTTGGGTGGTTTGAGCCGGGAGAGGCTCCGTTTTTGGGTACAGACTTAGTGCAGGATGCCTTGGATAAGGTTAAGATCATTCAGGATAGACTTTGTACATCTCAGTCCAGGAAGAAGAGTTATGCCGATCGCCGAGTTCGTGATGTGGCATTCATGGTCGGAGAGCGGGTGTTGCTTCGGGTGTCACTCATGAAGGGCGTGATGAGATTTGGGAAGAAACGCAAGCTAAGCCCTAGGTACATTGGCCCGTTTGAGATCCGTGATAGAGTGGGAGAGGTGGCTTGCAGACTTTCGTTGCCACCAAATTTATCAGCGGTGCATCCAGTGTTTCATGTGTCTAAGCTTCAGAAGTATCATGGCGATCCAGCCCATGTGTTAGACTTCAGCAGTGTCCAGTTGGACAAGGATTTGACCTATGAGGAGGAGCCGGTAGCCATATTAGACCGGCAGATCCGTCAGTTGAGATCGAAGAGTTATCCTACGGTTCGTGTTCAGTGGAGAGGTCACCCTGCCGATGCAGTCACCTGGGAGTCCGAGTCTGATATGCGGAGCCGGTATCCCCATCTTTTCCCCGATTCAGGTATTTTTCTATGTCTGTTCGAGGACGAACGTTTGTTTTGGAGGTGGAAAATATGATGACCCAAAAAGTCATCTCTCATTTTATAAGTCAAAACTGTGTTCCGACGCCTTGAAACCCTCCTTTTATCTCACCTCATTTTGCAAATGAACAGTCCGGGCGTATATACGGAAAGCTTTTATATGAAAAACTGATAAAATGCTAATTTTGCCTTTAAATTGAATTTAAGTTGACTTCGGACAATATTTTGGGTAAACGGACCCGAACCCGTGATTTGACGGTCCCTGAAGGTCTGTAGGAAAATATGAACTTGGGCGTATGCCCGGAATTGAATTCCAAGGTCCTAAGCCCGAGAAATCAATTTTTGGAAGAAATTGTTTTACTTAAATTATAAGAGTTTTTGAGATCTTAATAGAGTGGGAGAGGTGGCTTACACACTTGTGTTGCCACCAAATTTATCAGCGGTGCATCCAGTGTTTCATGTTTCAAATCAAACTCAAGTAATACTTAATCAAAAATAACATAAATCACAATATTCGACTCATGGCATGCTTGACACCAACGTATAGATACTCGTCACCACACCTATACGTTGCACATTATACTAGCACGTAGAAAATAAGACATAATACCTATTCCCTGAAGCTAAGGTTAAGCCAAACACTAACCTCGAATTCCACGACCAAACTCAAGGCTCAATTACCGCTTTCCCTTTAGAATTTGCCTCAAATTCAATTGTATCTAGAGATAATCAGCTTAATAATATCAATAAATGCTAAATAATTCAACCCCATCGCTTAATTATCGGTTTTCTATCATTCTTCCCAAAAAGTCAAAAATCGACCTCGGGCCCAATTGGTCAAAACACGAGGTTCGGATCAAAACTCGATCCCCCATTCACCCACGAGCCCGAATATATAATTAGTTTTGGAATCCGATCCCAAATCGAGGTCTAAATTCCCAAAATTGTAAAATCTCTTATTCTCCTAAAATCCCTAATTTCTACCCTTCAAGAACATAATTTAGGCCTAGAAATCTAATGGGTGTTAATGAAAAATGAAGAAAACAAGTTTAAGAACACAAACCTAGAACTTAGTGGTGAAATCCCTCTTTAAAAATCGCCCATAAGCTTCCTTGGTTTTGAAAATATGAAGTTATGGCTAAAATCCTGTTTTCTACTGTTTTAAGTGGGCTGGACAGACCTTCTACACGTTCGTGTTCGTGTAGGCTCACCCTCCCCTGGCCTTCGCATTCGTGTTCCTCTGGCCGCGTTCGCATAGGGTTCCAACTCCCCCCATCCCCAGCTCCCTAAAAGTAGCTGCGTTCGCAAGGGCCTAGACGCGTTCGCGTAGAGCAACCTACCCAGGGCTCTGCTTTTGCGTCATGGCCAGTGCATTCGCAGAGAGAAAAATCCCAGCCCCATCCCCACTACTCTTCGCGTTCGCATGGGTTACCACGCGTTCGCATAGAACAAAACACCAGACACCAGCAAACAGCATTCTCACAAGATTTTTCTAAGTCCAAACCACTCCAACACCTATCTGAAACTTACCCGAGCCCTCGGGGCTCCAGACCAAACATGTACACAACCTTAAAAACATCCTACGGACTAAATTGTGCGATCAAATCGCCAAAATAACATCTTAAACAACGAATTTAGCATAAAAATAAAAGGAAAATCTCAAGAACTTTCAAAGATTCAAATTTCACAACTACAGGTCTGAATCACGTCAAATGACCTCCGTTTCTTACCAAATTTTACAGGCATCACTCAAATACCATATTAAACTTGTACCGGGATCCGGAACCAAAATACGGGCCCGATACCATCAATTTCAAATATAATCAAATTTCCCAAAAACTCTTATAATTTCAGTAAAATATTTTCTTTTAAAAATTCATTTCTTGGAGTTAAGACCTCGGAATTCAATTCCGGGCATTCGCCCAAGTCCCATATTTTCCTACGAACCCTCCGGGACCTTTAAATCACAGGTCCGGATCCGTTTACCCAAAATATTGACCGAAGTCAACTTAAATTCAATTTTAAAGGACAAAATTAGCATTTTTATCAGTTTTTCATATAAAAGCTTTCCGGATATACGCTCGGACTGTGCACGCAAAACGAGGTGAGATAAAAGGAGGTTTTCAAGGCCTCGGAACATAGTTTTGACTTATAAAATGAGAGATGACTTTTTGGATCATCACATTCTCCACCTCTAAAATAAATGTCTGTCCTTGAACGGACATAGAAAAGTACCAGAATCGAGGAAAATATGGGGATACCGGCTCCGCATATCGGACTCGAACTCCCAGGTAGCTGTATCAGCCGGCTAACCTCTCCACTGAACACGAACCGAAGGATAACTCTTTGATCTCAACTGACGGATCTACCGGTCTAATATGGCTACTGGCTCCTCCTCATAGGTCAAATCCTTGTCCAACTGGACACTGCTGAAGTCTAACACATGGGCTGGATCGCCGTGATACTTCTGAAGCATAGACACATGAAACATTAGATGCACCACTAATAAATTTGGTGGCATAAGTTTGTAAGCCACCTCTCCCACTCTATCAAGTATCTCAAACGGGCCAATGTACCAAGGGCTTAGCTAGCCCTTCTTCCCAAATCTCATCACGCCCTTCATGGGCGATACCCGTAGCAACACCCGCTCTCCGACCATGAATGCCACATCACGAACTCGGTGGTCGACATAACTCTTCTTCCTTGACTAAGCTGTACGAAGTCTATCGTGAATGATCTTAACCTTATCCACGACATCCTGCACTAAGTCTGTACCCAACAGCCGAGCCTCTCCCAGCTCAAACCACCCAACCGGCGGCCGACACCACCTACCATATAATGCCTCATAGGGAGCCATCTGAATGCTTGACTGATACCTGTTGTGTAGGAAAACTCAGCTAATGGCAAGAAATGATCCCAAGAACCTCCAAAGTCAATGACACAGGCTCGTAGCATATCCTCCAAAATCTGAATAGTACACCCAGACTATCCGTCCGTTTGAGGTTGAAATGTTGTGCTCAACTCAACCCTCGTTCCCAACTCACGCTGAACTACCCTCTAGAAATGCGAGGTAAACTGCGTACCTCGGTCAGAAATAATAGACACAGGCACACCATGAAGACGAACAATCTCCCTAATGTAGATCTCTGCACTCCTCTCCGAAGAATATGAAACTGCCACATGGATGAAATGTGCTGACTTGGTCAGCTTATCCACAATAACCCATACTGCATAGAACTTCCTCTGAGTTTGTGGGAGGAAATCCATGATGATACGCTCCCATTTCCACTCAGGAATCTCAATCTGCTGAAGCAATCCACCAGGCTTCTGATGCTCGTACTTAACCTGCTGACAATTCAAACACCGAGCTACATATGCTACAATATCCTTCTTCATCCCCCTCCTCCAATAATGTTGCCTCAAATCCTGATACATCTATGCGGCGCCCGGATGAATGGAGTACCGGGAACTATGGGCCTCCTCTAATATCAACTCACGAAGTCTATCCACATTGGGCACACAAATACGATCCTGCATCCGTAAAAATCCATCACTACCAACTATAACCTACTTGGCACCACCGTGCCGCACCGTGTCCCTAAGGACCCATAAATGAGGATCATTATACTGCCGATCTTGAATACGATCAAATAATGAAGAGCGAGCAGCTGTATAAGCTAGAACAAGGCCGGGCTGAGAAACATCCAATCTCATGAACCGATTGGATAAAGCCTGAACATCCAAAGCAAGCGGTCTCTCCCTGACCAGACTATATGAAAGACTACCCATACTGGCTTACTTCCTACTCAAGGCATCGGCCACCACGTTGGCCTTCCCCGGATTATATAAGATGGTGTTGTCATAGTCTTTCAACAGCTCCAACCATCTCTTTTGCCTCAGATTCAACTTTTTCTGCTTTAACAAATATTGCAAACTCATATGATCCGTGAACACCTCACATGACACACCATACAGATAAGGCCTCCAAATCTTCAGCGCGTGGACAATGGCTGCTAACTCCAAATCATGAACTGGATAATTCTTCTCGTGGATCTTCAACTGACGTGAAGCATATGCAATAAACTTACCATCCTGCATCAACACTGCACCAAGTCCAACCCGAGATGCATCACAATACACAGTATATGACCCTGAACCTGTGGGCAAAACCAACACTAGCGTCGTAGTCAAAGCTGTCTTGAGCCTCTAGAATCTCACCTGACACTCCTCTCACTACCGGAACTGGGCACCCTTCTGAGTCAACCGGGTCATCGGGGATGCAGTAGACGAAAACCCCTCCACAAACTGATGGTAATAGCCCGCCAAACCCAAGAAACTCCGGATCTCTATTGCTGATGTGGGTCTAAGCCAATCCTTGACCGCTGGAATCTTCTTAGGATCCACCTGAATACCCTCCGCTGATACAACATGACCCAGAAATACAACTGAACTCAACCAAAACTCATATTTCGAAAACATGGCAAATAACTGACTGTCCTTCAGAGTCTGGAGAACGACTCGAAGGTGTTGCTCATGCTCCTCTCGGCTGCGGGAATAAATCAGAATATCATCAATGTAGACAATCACGAAGGAATCCAAATAAGGCCTAAACACTCGGTTCATCAAGCCCATCAAAGCTGCTGGGGCATTAGTCAACCCGAATGACATCACTAAGAACTCATAATGCCCGTACCGAGATGCCCTAATCCTCAACTGATGGTAGCCAGATCTCAAATCAATCTTCGAAATGGCACCCTGAAGCTGATCAAACAAATCATCAATCCTCGGCAACGGATACTTATTCTTGATGGTAACCTTGTTCAACTGCCGATAATCTATGCACATCTTCATCAACCCATCCTTCTTCTTAACAAACAACACCGGCGCACCCTAAGGAGAGACACTAGGACTAATAAAGCCTTTATCAAGCATGTCCTGCAACTGTTCTTTCAACTCCTTCAATTCTGGCGGGGCCATACGATATGGCGGAATATAAATGGGCGGAGTGCCCGGAGCCAAATCAATGCAAAAGTCAATATCCCTGTTGGGTGGCATACCCAGCAGGTCTGCAAGAAACACCTCTATAAACTCACGGACAATGGGCACAGACTCCATAGAAGGAATCTCGGCACTAGAATCACGAACATAGGCCAAATAGGCCAAACACCCCTTCTCGACCATACACCAAGCCTTCATATATGAGATAACCCTACTGGAAGAATGACCAGGAGTCCCTCTCTGCTCCAGCCGAGGCAACCCCGGCAATGCTAAGGTCACGGTCTTGACATGACAGTCCAGTATGGCATGATAAGGCGACAACCAATCCATCCCCAAAATAAAATCAAAATCTACCATATCAAGGAGTAGAAGATCTACACTGGTCTCAAGACCACCAATAACCACTACACACGAATGGTAGACACGATCTACCACAATAGAATCACCCACCAGTGTAGACACATATACAAGAGTACTCAGAGAGTCACGAGGCATAACCAAATAAGGAGCAAAATAAGATGACACATAGGAATTTGTGGACCCTGGATCAAATAAAACTGAAGCATCCCTTGTCCAAACTGAAACCATACCTGTGATAACTACATCGGAGGCCTCAGCCTCAAGTCTGGCTAGAATAGCATAACATCGGGGCTGGGCCCCACCAATTTGAACTACATCCCTGAGACGGCCTCCTGTTGGCTGACCTCTACCTTTAGTGTCCTGTCCTCCACCTCTAACTGCCTGACCTCCACCTCTAACACCTCGACCCCTACCTCTAGCTGGCTGAGAGGGTGGTGGAACACCTGGTGCGGGAACCATGGCACGAGAACCCTGGTGCTGAGAACTGTTCGAGGCTCGAGGGAAAAATCTAGCAATGTGCCCCGGACCACCACAAGTATAACAAGATCTCGGCTGCTGCGAATTTTGTCCCTAAAATTGACCCTGACGACCTGAGTAACCACCTTGAAAACTCTTGAGTGGCGATGCACTGATAGGAGCTGGTGGTGCACTGTAGGGAAACTGATCAGAATACTGTATGTGGGAACCACAGCTACCTGGAGCACTGCGAGAAACCTGAAGTGCTGACTGAAACAGCCTATGAGGATGGCCCCTACCACTGAACCGGTCAAAATGATGAGGCCTCTTGTCAGACCCCTGACCACTCCCCGGTGATAGAACCATCTCGACTCGTCTGGCCCCATTGGCTGCATCCTGAAAGGAAATATAACTCCCTGCCTCTCTAGCCATCTGCAATCTGATCGACAGATCTAGTCCCTCAATAAACCTCCTCACCCTCTCCCGGTCGGTGGGAAGTATCATAATAGCATGACGGGCCAAGGTAATGAATCTGGTCTCAAACTGAGTGACGGTCATAGAACCCTACTGGAGACGCTCAAACTGCCTCCTATAATCCTCTCTCTGAGTGATAGGGAGAAACTTCTCCAGAAACAAATTGGAGAACTGGGCCCGAGTCAAAGGGGGTGATACAGCTGGTCTAGCCAAACAATAATCTCTCTACCAGGTCTTGGCGGGACCTGACAGACGAAAGTAGCAAAGTCGACCCCATTTGTCTCTACTATCCCCATGTTCCGTAGAACCTCATGGCAGCTATCCATATAGTCCTGGGGATCCTCTGAAGATGCATCGCTATAAGTAGTAGTAAACAGCTTGGTGAACTGGTCCAACCTCCACAAAGCATCAGCAGACATAATTTCTCTCTTACCGGTCTGAGCCACAATACCCGGCTGAACTACCCCAGCTGTCTGAGGTGCTGGAGTCTGGAACTGAGATGCCAACTACTCCGGAGTGCGAGTAGCGGGAGTCTGGGCTCCTCCTCTATCCTGAGAGACGGCTGGTGCTGTAGGAAGTAAACCTGCCTGAGAAACGCTCTCCATGAGGCCCACTAGACTAACTAGAGTATCCTGAAGTACCGGGGTGGCAATGAACCCTTTGCGAACCTGAGCTGGTCCAACCTGGACTGTCTGGGCAGGAACCTCATCAGCAAACTCTACATGAGGCTCCGCCACTAGGGATGCTGCTCTGGGCTGAGCTATGCCCCTGCCTCGGCCTCTAGCACTGCATCAGCCTCGGCCTTGACCTCGTCCTCGACCCCTCGTAGGAGATGCAACTGGAGACTCGGGTTGTTGATCAGTGGATGAAAAAGCACGTGTTCTCTCCATCTGCGAGAGAATAGAACAGATATTCAATTAGTGTTGAGAAATCAAATCACACGACAGAGAAGAATAGATGCGAAGTCATTCCTAAACTCTGTAGCCTCTAGGGGATAAGCACAGACGTCTCCGTACATGATCCCTCAGACTCTACTAAGCTTGTCTGTGAATTGTGAGACCTAAGACACCTGGCTCTGATACCAACTTGTCACGACCCGAATTTCCCACCGTCGGGACCGTGATGGCACCTAAGGTTGAACCCGCTAGGCAAGCCAACGTTAATATTTATTTACCTCACAATAAATCAATAGAAACGGCACGGCATCACCCTTCGTGCTTTTAAAATCATAATACGGCACGACATCACCCTTCGTGCTTTTAATATCATAATCAGGCACGACATCACCCTTCATGCTTTTACCCTCTCTCACAATATCATACACGGCATCACCCTTCGTTCTTTACACTCTTCCTCACCCAAACAAATCAATAACAACAATCCGGCAAGGAAATCAACAATACAAACCATAATAATAAAGCCGTAACGTCCCGACAAGGGAGTCAACAGTAGAATCAATATCATCCCGACAAGGGAAACAACTATAACCAATCTCACCTAGTTACTCAATTTCACGTAGTAATTCTCAACTTGAACAAATACTCCTCAATGATCAATAACAATGAAAACATCACCAGTATAGATAGTTGTCAAATCAAACTCAAGTAATACTTAATGAAAAATCATCACAATATTCGACTCACGACATGCTTGACACCAATGTATAGATTCTCTTCACCACACCTATACGTTGCACATTATACTGTTGACACCTATACACCAATGGAAATAACGAAGTAAAGCAACAAATTAGATATCAATTTAAACAACAGAAGTAACAGCACAAAACAAGTGCACGACACCACCCTTCGTGCTTTTACTCTCATCCTCACCAAATAATAAATAGATTGCACGGCATCACCCTTCATGCTTTTACTCTCATCCTCACAACAAATCAATAGAAACGGCACGGCATCACCCTTCGTGCTTTTAATATCATAATACGACACGACATCACCCTTCGTGCTTTTAATATCATAATCTGGCATGGCATCACCCTTCGTGCTTTTACCCTCTCTCACAATATCATACAAGACATCACCCTTCGTGCTTTACACTCTTCCTTACCCAAACAAATCAATCACAACAATCCGGCAAGGAAATAAACAATACAAACCACAATAATAAAGCCGTAACGTCCCAGCAAGGGAGTCAACGGTAGAATCAATATCATCCCGGCAAGGGAAACAACTATAACCAATCTCACCTAGTTACCCAACTTCACGTAGTAATTCTCAACTTGAACTAATACTCCACAATGATCAATACCAACGGAAACACCACCAATATAGATAATTATCAAATCAAACTCAAGTAATACTTAGTGAAAAATCACATAAATCACAATATTCGACTTACGACATGCTTGACACCAACGTATAGATACTCGTCACCACACCTATACGTTGCACATTATACTAACACGTAGCAAATAAAACATAATACTTATTCCCTCAAGCTAAGGTTAAGCCAAACACTTACCTCGAATTCCACTACCAAACTCAAGCCTCAATTACCTCTTTCCCTTTAGAATTCACCTCCAATTCAATTGTATCTAGACATAATCAGCTTAATAATATTAATAAATGCTAAATAATTCAACCCCAATGATTAATTATGCGTTTTCTATCATTCTTCCCAAAATGTCAAAAATCGACCCCGGGCCCGATTGGTCAAAATACAAGGTTTGAACCAAAACCCGATCACCCATTCACCCACGAGCCCGAATATATAATTATTTTTGGAATACGACCCTAAATCGAGGTCTAAATTCCCAAATTTGTAAAATCCCTAATTCTCCTAAAATCCCTAATTTCTACCCTTCAAGAACAAGATTTAGGCCTAGAAATTTAATGGGTGTTAATGGAAAATGAAGAAAACAAGTTTAAGAACACAAACCTAGAACTTGGTGGCGAAATCCCTCTACACAAATCGCCCCTAAGCTTCCTTGGTTTTGAAAATATGAAGTTATGGCTAAAATCCTGTTTTCTACTGCTTTAAGTGGGATGGACAGACCTTCTACGCATTCGCGTGAGGTCTGTCGCGTTCGCGTAGGCTCACCCTCCCCTAGCCTTCGCGTTCGCGTGCCTCTGGCCGCGTTCGCATAGGGTTCCATCTCCCCCCATCCCCAGCTCCGTAAAGCAATGCGTTCGCGAGGGCCTAGGCGCGTTCACGTAGAGCAACCTACCCAGGGCTCCGCGTTCGCGTTGTGGCCAGTACGTTTGCATAAATAAGAATCTCAGCCCCAACTTCACTACTCTTCACGTTCGCGTGGGTTACCACGCGTTGCATAGAACAAAACACCAGACACCAGCAAACAACATTCTCACCAGATTTTTCTAAGTCCAAACCACTCTGACACCTATCTGAAACTTACCCGAGCCCTCGGGGCTCCAGACCAAACATGTACACAACCTTAAAAACATCCTACTGACTAACTCGTTCGATCAAATCGCCAAAATAACATCTTAAGCAACGAATTTAGAATAAAAATCAAAGGAAAATCTCAAGAACTTTTAAAGTTTCAAATTTCACAACTACGGGTCTGAATCACGCCAAATGACCTCCGTTTCTTACCAAATTTTACAGGAATCACTCAAATACCATATTAAACCTGTAACGGGATCCGGAACCAAAATACAGGCCTGATACCATCAATTTCAAATATAATCAAATTTTCCAAAAACTCTTATAATTTCAATAAAACAATTTCTTTCAAAAATTCATTTCTCGGGCTTAGGACCTCAGAATTCAATTCCGGGCATACGCCCAAGTCACATATTTTCCTATGAACCCTCTGGAACCATCAAATCACGGGTCCGGGTCCGTTTACCCAAAATGTTGACCAAAGTCAACATAAATTTAATTTAAAGGACAAATTAGCATTTTTCTCAGGCATTCATATAAAAGCTTTGCGGAAAAGGAGGTTTTCAAGGCCTCGGAACACAGTTTTGACTTATAAAATGAGAGATGACTTTTTGGATCATCATATTCTCCACTACTAAAACAAACGTTCATCCTCGAACGGACATAGAAAAGTACCTGAATCGAGGAAAAGATAGGGATACCGGCTCCGTATATCGGACTCGGACTCCCAGGTAGCTACATCGGCAGGCTGACCTCTCCACTGAACACGGACTGAAGGATAACTCTTCGATCTCAACTGACGTATCTTCCGGTCTAATATGGCTACCGGATCCTCCTCATAGGTCAAATCCTTGTCCAACTGGACACTGTTGATGTCTAACACAGGGGCTGGATCGTCATGATACTTCTGAAGCATAGACACATGAAACACTGGATGCACCGCTGATAAATTCGGTAGCAACGCAAGTGTATAAGCCACCTCTCCCACTATATCAAGGATCTCAAATAGGCCAACATACCTAGGGCTTAGCTTTCTCTTCTTGCCAAATCTCATCACGCCCTTCATGGGCGACACCCGAAGCAACACCCACTCTCCGACCATGAATGCCACATCACGAACTCGGTGGTTGGCATAAATATTCTGCCTCGACTGAGCTGTACGAAGTCTATCCTGAATGATCTTAACCTTATCCAACGCATCCTGCACTAAGTCTGTACCCAACAACTGAGCCTCTCCCAACTCAAACCACCCAACCGGCGACCGACACCTCCTACCATATAATGCCTCATAGGGAGCCATCTGAATGCTCGACTGATAGATATTGTTGTAGGCAAACTCAGATAATCGCAAGAATTGATCCCAAGAACCTCCAAAGTCAATGACACAGGCTCGTAGCATATCCTCCAAAATCTGAATAGTACACTCGGACTGTCTGTCCGTCTGAGGATGAAATGCTTTGCTCAACTCAACCCACCTACCCAACTCACGTTGAACTGCCCTCCAGATATGCGAAGTAAACTATGTACCTCGGTCAAAAATAATAGACACGGGCATACCATGAAGACGAACAATCTCCCTAACGTAGATCTCTGCCAATCTCGCCGAAGAATATGAAACTGCCACAGGGATGAAATGTGTTGACTTGGTAAGCCTATCCACAATAACCCATACTGCATCGAACTTTCTCTGAGTCTGTGGGAGCCCAAAAACGAAATCCATGGTAATACGCTCCCACTTCCACTCAAGAATCTCAATCTGCTGAAGCAATCCACCGGGCCTCTGATGCTCGTACTTAACCTGCTGACAATTCAAACGCCGAGCTACATATGCCACAATATCCTTCTTCATCCTCCTCCACCAATAATGCTGCCGTAAATCCTGATACATCTGTGCAGTGCCCAGATGAATGGAGTACCAGGAACTATGGGCCTCCTCTAATATCAACTCACGAAGTCTATACATATTGGGCACACAAATACGACCCTGCATCCGTAAAACTCCACCATCACCAACTGTAACCTGCTTGGCACCATCATGCTGCACCGTTTCCCTAAGGACCCACAAATGAGGATCATCATACTGCAATCTCGAATACGATCAAATAATGAAGAGCGAGAAGCTGTATAAGCTAGAACACATCCACGCTCGAAAAAATTCAATCTCATGAACCGATTGGCTAAAGCCTGAACATCCAAAGCAAGCTGTCTCTCCCCTTCCGGAATATACGCAAGACTACCCATACTGGCTGACTTCCTACTCAAATCATCGGCCACCATGTTGCCCTTCCCCGGATGATATAAGATGGTGATGTCATAGTCTTTCAACAACTCCAACCATCTCCTTTGCCTCAAATTCAACTCCTTCCGCTTTAACAAATATTGCAAACTCCTATGATCTGTGAACACCTCACATGACACGCCATATAGATAATGCTTCCAGATCTTCAGTGCGTGGACAATGGTTGCTAACTACAAATCATGAACTGGATAATTCTTCTCGTGGATCTTCAACTGACGTGAAGCATATGCAATAACCTTGCCATCCTGCATCAACACTGCACCAAGTCCAACCCGATATGCATCACAATACACAGTATATGACCATGAACCTGTAGGCAAAACCAACACCGGCGTCGTAGTCAAAGCTGTATTGAGCCTCTGGAAGCTCGACTCACACTCCTCTAACCACCGGAACTGGGCATCCTTCTGAGTCAACCGGGTCATCGGGGTTGCAATAGACGCAAAACCCCTCCACAAACCGACGGTAATAGCCTGCCAAATCCAAGAAACTCCAGATCTCTGTAGCTGATATAGGTCTAGGATAATCCTTGACCGCTGAAATCTTCTTAGGATCCACCTAAATACCCTCCGCTGATACAACATGACCCAGAAATGCAACTAAACTCAACCAAAACTCACATTTCGAAAACTTGGCATATAACTAATTGTCCTTCAGAGTCTGGAGAATGACTCGAAGGTGCTGCCCATGCTCCTCCCGGTTGTGTGAAAATCAGAATATCATCAATGAAGAAAATCACGAAGGAATCCAAATAAGGCATGAACACTCGGTTTATCAAGCTCATGAAAGCTGCTGGGGAATTTGTCAACCCTAATGACATCACTAAGAACTCATAATGCCCGTACCGAGTTCGAAAAGCTATCTTAGGGACATAGGATGCCCTAATCCTCAACTGATGGTAGCCAGATCTCAAATCAATCTTCAAAAATACCGTGGCATACTAAAGTTGATCAAATAAATCATCAATCCTCAGCAACGGATACTTATTATTGATGGTAACCTTGTTCAACTGCCGATAATCTATGCACATCCTCATCGACCCATCCTTCTTCTTAACAAACAACACCGGCGCACCCCAAGGCGAGACCCTAGGCCTAATAAAGCCTTTATCAAGCAAGTCCTGCAACTGTTCTTTCAACTCCTTCAACTCTGGCGGGGCCATACGATATGGCAGAATAGAAATAGGCTGAGTTCTCGGAGCCAAATCAATGCAAAAGTCAATATCCCTGTTGGGTGGCATACCTGGCAGGTCTGCAGGAAACACCTCTGGAAACTCACGGACAATGGGCATAGACTCCATAGAAGGAATCTCGGCACTAGAATCACGAACATAGGCCAAATAGGCCAAACACCCCTTCTCGACCATACGCCGAGCCTTCATATATGAGATAACCCTACTGGAAGAATGACCAGGAGTCCCTCTCCACTCCATTCGCGGAAACCCCGGCAATCCTAAGGTCATGGTCTTGGCATAACAGTCCATTATCGCATGATAAGGCGACAGCCAATCCATCCCCAAAATAACATCAAAATCTACCATATCAAGGAGTAGAAGACCTACACTAGTCTCAATACCACCAATAACCACTACACACGAACGGTAGACACGATCTACCACAAAAGAATCACCTACCGGTGTAGACACATATATAGGAGTACACAGAGAATCACAAGGCATAACCAAATAAGGAGCAAAATAAGATGACACATAGGAATATGTGGACCCTGGATCAAATAAAACTGAAGCATCCTTGCTGCAAACTGAAATCATACCTGTGATAACCGCATCGGAGGCCTCAGCCTCAGGTCTGGCTGGAATAGCATAACATCGGGGTTGGGCCCCACCCATCTGAACTACATCCTTGGGACGGCCTCCTGCTGGCTGACCTCTACCTCTAGTGGCCTGGACTCCACCTATAACTACCTGACCTCCACCTCTAACACCTCGACCCCCACCTCTGGCTAGCTGAGCGGGTAGAGGAACAACTAGTGCGGGAGCCATGGCAGGAGAACCCTGGTGCTGAGAACTGCTCGAGGCTCGAGGGAAAAATCTAGCAATGTGCCCCGGACCACCACAAGTATAACAAGATCTCGGCTGCTGAGACTGTTGGCCCTGAAACTGAACCTGACTACCTAAGTAACCACCCTGAAAACTCTAGAGTGGCGGTGCACTGATAGGAGCTGGTGGTTCACTATAGGGAAACTTATCAGAATACTGCAAGTGGGAACCACGACTACCTGGAGCACTGCGAGAAACCTGAAGTACTGACTGAAACGACATAGGAGGATGGCCCCTACCAAAAGAATCCCTACCTCCAGATGAAGACACCACTGAACCGGCCAAAATGACGAGGCCTCTTGTCAGACCCCTTACCACTCCCCGGTGAAAGAACCATCTCGACTCGTCTGGCCCTATTGGCTGCATCCTGAAAGGAAATATCACTCCCTGCCTCTCTAGCCATCTACAATCTGATCGGCGGATCTAGTCCCTCAATAAACCTCTTCACCCTCTCTCGGTTGGTGGGAAGTATCATAATAGCATGACGGGCCAAGGTAATTAATCTGGTCTCATACTGAGTGACAGACATAGAACCCTGCTGGAGACGCTCAAACTGCCTCTTATAATTCTCTCATTGAGTGATCGGGAGAAACTTCTCCAGAAACAAATCGGAGAACTGGGCCCAAGTCAAAGGCGGTGATCCAGCTGGTCTAGCTAAACAATAATCTTTCCACCAAGTCTTGGCGGGACCTGACACACAAAAAGTAGCTAAGTCGACCCCATTGGTCTCCACTATCCCCATGTTCCGTAGAACCTCGTGGGAGCTATCCAAATAGTCTTGGGGATCCTTTGAAGATGCACCGCTATAAGTAGTAGTAAACATCTTGGTGAACCGGACCAACCTCTACAAAGCATCAGCACATATAGCTGCTCCCTCACCGGTCTGAGCCACAATACCTGGCTGAACTACCCCAGCTGTCTGAGGTGCTGGAGTCTGGAACTGAGAAGCCAACTGCTCCGGAGTGCGAGTAGCAAAAGTCTAGGCTCCTCCCTCAGCCTGAGAGACGGTTGGTGCTGTCGGAAGTAAACCTGCCTGAGCAACGCTCTCCCTGAGGCCCACTAGACGGGCTAGAGCATCTTGGAGTACCGGGGTGGCAATGAACCCCTCGGGAACCTGAGCTGGTCCAACCGGGACTGTCTGGGCAGGAACCTCATTAGCAAACTCTACCTGAGGCTCCGCCACTGGGGATGCTGCTCTGCACTGAGCTATGCCCCTGACTCGGCCTTTAGGATGGCCTCGGCCTCAGCCTTTAGCATGGCCTCGGCTTCGGCCCCTCGTAGGAGCTGCAACTGGAGACTCGGGCTTCTGATCATTGGATGAAGAAGCACGTGTTCTTTCCATCTGCGAGAGAATAGAGCAGAAATTTAATTAGTGTTGAGAAATCAAGTCGCTCGATAGAGAAGCCAACGTTAATATTGAACCCGCTAGGCAAGCCAACGTTAATATTTATTTACCTTATTTATTTATTTTTAACAGATAACAGGTGATGTACAAATCAACGAAATAAAAGTGCGAAATAAAACAAAGTCTAACATTGATTATATGCCATTATGAAATTCATAATAGTAAACCCAGAATTTGGTGTCACAACTTCACGGACTGTCTATGAATACTACATATAAAGGTCTGGACAAAATAAATGCATCTGTCTCAGAATAAAGAATAACAGAGTGGAAATAAAGTAGGAGGGGACGCCAAGGCCTGCGGACGCCTGCAGGACTACCTTGGAATCTCCAAATGGACTGAAGGCAGCTTCCTCACTCTAAGGTTTGTAGGGTCCTGTATCGGGATCTGCACAAAAGTGCAGAGCGTAGCATCAGTACAATCGACCCCATGTCTTGAGTAAGTGTCGAGCCTAACCTCGGCGAAGTAGTGACGAGGCTAGGACATGACAACCAACTAAACCTGTGTAGTTTAATCATATACGGAGAAAATAATATCAACAAGAAATAAGCAGTTAAATACAAAGAAAGGGGAACATGCTGAGGGGAAGAAATATCAAATGATGGAAATAACGAAGTAAAGCAACAAATTAGATATCAATTTAAACAACAGAAGTAACAGCACAAAACAAGTGCACGACATCACCCTTCGTGCTTTTACTCTCATCCTCACCAAATAATAAATAGATTGCACGACATCACCCTTCGTGCTTTTACTCTCATCCTCATAATAATTCAATAGAAACGACACATCATCACCTTTCGTGCTTTTAGTATCATAATACGGCACGACATCACCCTTCGTGCTTTTTATATCATAATCTGGCACGGAATCACCCTTCGTGCTTTTAGCCTCTCTCACAATATCATACACGGCATCACCCTTCGTGCTTTACACTCTTCCTCACCCAAACAAATCAATAACAACAATCCGGCAAGGAAATCAACAATACAAGCCACAATAATAAACCCGTAACGTCCCGACATGGGAGTCAACAGTAGAACCAATATCATCCCGGCAAGGGAAACAACTATAACCAATCTCACCTAGTTACTCAATTTCACGTAGTAATTCTCAACTTGAACCAATACTCCACAATGATCAATACCAACGAAAACACCACCCATATATATAATTGTCAAATCAAACTCAAGTAATACTTAATGAAAAATCACATAAATCACAATATTCGACTCACGGCATGCTTGACACCAACGTATAGATACTCGTCACCATACCTATATGTTACACATTATACTAACGTGTAGCAAATAAGACATAATACATATTCCCTCAAGCTAAGGTTAAGCCAAACACTTACCTCGAATTCCACGACCAAATTCAAGCCTCAGTTACCGCTTTTCCATTAGAATTCGCCTCCAATTCAATTGTATCTAGATATAATCAACTTAATAATATCAATAAATGCTAAATAATTCAACCCCAATGCTTAATTATGGGTTTTCTATCATTCTTCCCAACAGGTCAAAAATCGACCCCGGGCCCGATTTGTGAAAACACGAGGTTCGGACCAAAACTCGATCACCCATTCACCCACGAGACTGAATATATAATTAGTTTCAGAATCCGATCCCAAATCGAGGTCTAAATTTCTAAATTTGTAAAATCCCTAATTCTCCTAAAATCCCTAATTTCTACCTTTCAAGAACAAGATTTAGGCCCAGAAATCTAATGGGTGTTAATGGAAACTGAAGAAAACGAGTTTAAGAACACAAACCTAGAACTTGGTGGTGAAATCCCTCTTCAAAAATCGCCCCTAAGCTTCCTTGGTTTTAAAAATATGAAGTTATGGCTAAAATCCCGTTTTCTATTGTTTTAAATGGGCTGGACAGGCCTTCTACGCGTTCGCGTGAGTTCTGTCGCGTTCGCTTAGGCTCACCCTCCCCTAGCCTTCGCGTTCGCGTGCCTCTGGCCACATTCGTATAGGGTTCCAGCTCCCTAAAAGAAGTGTGTTCGCGAGGGCATTGACGCGTTCACGTAGCGTAACCTACCCAGGGCTCAGCGTTCGCGTCGTGGCCAGTGCGTTCGCATAGAGCAAATAACCCCAGCCCCACCACTCTTCGCATTCACGTGGGTTACCACGCGTTTGCATAGAACAAAACACCAGACACCAGCAAACAGCATTCTCACCAGATTTTTCTAAGTCCAAACCACTCCGACACCTATCTGAAACTTACCCGAGCCCTCGGGGCTCCAGACCAAACATGTACACAACCTTAAAAACATCCTACGAACTAACTCGTACGATTAAATCGCCAAAATAACATCTTAAACAACGAATTTAGCATAAAAATCAAAGAAAAATCTCAAGAACTTTCAAAGTTTCAAATTTCACAACTACGGGTCCGAATCATGTCAAATGACCCGTTTCTTACCAAATTTTACAGGCATCACTCAAATACCATATTAAACATGTATCGGGCTCCGGAACCAAAATACGGGCCCGATACCATCAATTTCAAATATGATCAAATTTCCCAAAAACTCTTATAGTTTCAATAAAATAATTTCTTTCAAAAATTCATTTCTCGTGCTTAGGACCTCGGAATTCAATTCTGGGCATACGCTCAAGTCCCATATTTTCCTACGGACCTCCGGAACCGTCAAATCACGGGTCCGGGTCCGTTTCCTCAAATGTTGACCAAAGTCAACTTAAATTCAATTTTAAAGGAAAAATTAGTGTTTTTCTCAGTTTTTCATATAAAAGCTTTCCGGATATACGCCTGGACTGTGCATGTAAAACGAAGTGAGATAAAAGGAGTTTTTCAAGGCCTCAGAACACAGTTTTGATTTATAAAATGAGAGATGACTTTTTGGGTCATCACACTAATAGACACAACCTTAAACTTTCACGTACCAGTCTAGGTGCCACTTACCATTACTAATTTTAAAAAAATCTTCTCATAGTTTACATTGGCCTTTCCTATCATCCACACGGCCAGTCCACTAAAAAATTAAAAAGAAATAAAAGATTCTATGTTTACTTAAAGCCTGTTTGGTCATAAAAAAAAATTGAATTTTTTTCACTTTTTTCGATAGTAGTATTTGACCATAAATTTTTTGATTTTTACTTGAAGATGAATTTCGACAGTTTTCAAAATTTTCAGTTTAGTTCACTCACAAAAATTTAAAAATAATCCAAAATTATATTTACGTCCAAACACAACTTTAATTTTCAAAAATCATTTTCACCTGAAAAAAAAATACACTTTTTTCCGAAATTTTACAATTCATATGTCCAAATGCCCATTTAATTGTTTTAGCGAAATTGTACCTCCATGTCGTTGTATACTCTTGTATAAGAGTTGCTGCTTTCTTTGTTTCTCCTTTTGTTCTGAGATATACTACTTTTGTTCTGACATATCCTCTATGTATAACTCCTGAAAATGTAACTCGAAATTTTAGGACCACGATTCTAAAGTATCAAAAAAATTTAGACACGTGGTTATTTCATGAATCAAGAGTCCTAAACCGAGATCAGATAATTAAGCCGGTCATATCGGCCACGATTAACCGTAATTCTCTGAATACTATTTTGACAAAAAAAGAAAAATTTATCATTCTCATAAAGGAACAAAGAAAAAGAAAAACTAACACTAATGTAAGATTTAATACATTCTCTTGTCAACTGCATTTTAGTTTCAAGATTTGGAGATGTTGAGACTCCTATAAAGGAGAATGAGATAAGAATAACAAGACAAGGGAGATTGAGGAACTACATTACTTATGCTACCACTCTTCTTCAGGTGCTCCACCTATATATTTTCCTTCAATGTTGACATTTTGGCTATTTTTGTGAATCTGTATGGCCATTTCTGCAATCTTGGTTGTCCTACTTGAGTGTGGTTCAAGTTTGCATGTCCAACTATGTTGGACTAGCTGGTTCAATCTCCATTATATTCAAGGCCACAGTAAGTTGCTTTCTTCACTTTTTCGCCTAAAATGTATGTACTGAGTTTTCATGTAAAAGGTATTGTTTCTGCTACCATTAATTGGATGTATAACTGCTGGTGATTGAATTGATGCACTCATATTAGTTTACCTTCAAAAATGACAATATTTAGTTAACTGTTTCTTCCTGACATATCTTATCTTTTAATACAAAATTGTGTTTCTTGCAGGCCGAGGCCAAGCACAAGGTCGTGATCAGGGTATTAAATCAAATGGTTCTCTCCAGGCACCAGCTGCCTATGTTTGAATTTAGATATAGGTTGTTTTTTATGTCTGCTTTTCTTGAAAATTTCTTTCTTTAAAGATACAGGACATTGGATAAACTATAGTCATGAATTTCTGATGTTAGCAGGAAAAAATTAAACTAAAAATTCTAAATGGAACATACTTTGTTAATCCACACTTTATTCAATTTGTCTTCACGTAAAGAAAAGAAAAGAAAAGAAAAGAAAAGTCATAGTAGTATGTTTTATGTTTGGTTGCATATGCATGCAAGCTTGGAGCAATTAATTTTGCAATAACGTGTAATCTAACTTTGTAGAGAAAATACAGCAGATCTAAAGATCTGATCATAAATACCCAAAGAAAGAGAGAACTCTAGTAAACACATAATATAATTGATCATTGATAAACACGTCGAAACAAACTGATAATCTAAGGCCAAAAAATTGAGAACCCTAGCTGACAGAATTGGCATATATATATGTCATTTATGGATAGCAAATCGGAGCTGCGGACAGAGAAATAAAACTTTAGCAATCACAAAAGATAGAAACAGGGGCGCAAACCCTGATTACGAGGTCTTCAAAGTTATTGTATACCGGTGAAATCGGGATAACGCACCCCCAATTTCCTAGTGAATCAAACGAAGTAAGAGCATTAATACATAAGATCGAAATCGAAGCTGGAAACTCTATGTATCGAGGCCCGTGAAAAGTGAATGGAGTGTTCGCCATCAGACCTGATAAAACGACGCACCTCGGACTCGGGACGAGTTCTGAGACTTCGAAAAGCACAATGAATGGTTATAGGCGACAGATAGAGGGCTGTGATATCCACAACCAACCGGATATCACGGTGCAGATCTCGCTGGATGACGGTTATGGAACATTAATTAACGAGACAGAAGGATTTTTACATTTTTAGACTTGTACTAGGGATGAAACTCTCCTACTATATAAAGGAGAAGTTTTTCTTTGATAACGCACATTGTAACACGCAAACCAAAGCAATACAAATTCATTTTTCTGCTTTCGAGCTATTGCAAAGCCTTTACTTTACTATTTGTTCTTCATTCACAATTGGCTTCAAACCAAGGGTCCGATTAAGGGTAAAAATACTGACCTGTCCGATCTGGGCCGCAATGTTACAGTTGGTTTGATTGTTCATTTCGTCTTTAATTCATTTATATAACATCCCTGATTATTTGTGTTGAATCAATCCACATATCCTTAAAACCACGTAAAAATTTGATTGTTGTCCGTTTTAAGGGTAAACAGTTTGACGCTCACCATGGGGCTAAGGATAATAGTGGTGATTTGATACAAATCTCCATAACACACTCTATTTTACACTTGTTCTTTAAAGTCTTAATTTCAGGTCAGTTTAAAAATGTCAAATTCTCAGCCTGCCACTTGAACATTAGCACTGAGTCTGGCCATCATGGAAAAAAAAACAAGCCGGTGTCTAGCAACGAGGTGCCTCCTGCCAACCCCAATGAAGTCCCAGTTGTCAATCCGGTCGATGTTAACTCACAGGTGTCCATCGACGTCAATCCGCCAAATAACCCCGAAAACAGCGTTCGCGGCAGACCCCGACCAACAGCTCGAGAAGCGCCTGAAGGCGAAGACGATGGAGTAAGCCAAAGATTAATATTCGAAATGTTGCAGCTCAACAAGTGGTGATACCGCAGCTACAGAATCAAAGCCACGCCCCCAGCAGGATTGAGCCCGAACAATCCCGGGAAATTATCCGAAGGAATGAACAGATCACCGAGAGACTGGGTGAAGCTGAGCTCGAAGTCAATCCCAAAATAATGAGAATGCTCGAGCATTAATGAAACGGGTGGAGTCAGGTGAAAAGAAAATTGAGGCCAATGACAAAAAGGTAGAAACATACAATTCCAGGGTCGATAAACTCCAAGGAGCACCCCCGATATTGAAAGGGATGGATTCTAATAAGTTTATCTAGAAGCTTTTCCTCCGAGCATGGTATTGAAGCCGATCCCAAAGAGGTTTCAAATACACGATATCATAAAATACAACGGAACCACAAATCCGAATGAGCATGTGACTTCCTATATGCGCAATCAAAGGGAACGACTTGGAAGATAATGAAATAGAGTCGGTGTTACTGAAGAAGTTTGGCAAAACCTTTTCCAAAGGAGCAATGATATGGTATCACAACTTACCCCCAAACTACATTGACTCGTTTACTATGCTTGCAGATGCTTTAGTGAATGCTCATACCGGGGCCATTAAGGTCTAGACCGGAAAATCGAGCATTTTCAAGGTTAAACAAAGAGACAACGAGATGCTCAGGGAGTTCGCGTCGAGGTTCCAGATAGAACGGATGGACCCACCTTATGTATCAAATGATTGGGTCATTCAAGCGTTTACTCAAGGACTTAACCCCCAAAGCTCCTTGGCTTCACAACAGCTAAACCAAAATTTAGTAGAGTACCCGGTGATAACTTCGACCAACGTCCAAAACAGGTACCAATCAAAAATCAGAGTTGAGGACGACAAAATCGGATCCCCTTTTGGGTTTGTTTACCCCCATCAAGGCCGACGACAGGTCTAAGAGAGTCATCTATCATGAGCCAAGGCCGGTCTGGGATCGGTACCAACATACAGCACAGACCGAAGGGGAAATGGGTCCGGGCATCAGCCTACAAGGAACGAAAAAGAAGGCGATCGAGGGCCCAATACTAGAGGTTTGATGAGCAAAAATGATTTTGACAGGCCGTTCTGGGATAGGGAAGCTCTAAGATTAACATAGTACAACTTCAGCATTGATACTGCCAGCATCGTATCAACCATCGGGCGCATCAAGGAAACCAAGTGGCCCCGGCCATTGTAGTCCGATCCTACCCAAAGAGATACCAATTTGATGTGTAAGTATCATGAACTCATGGCCACAGGACCGAGTATTTCCTACAATTGAGAGAAGAAGTTGCCCAGTTGTTCAATAAGAGGCACCTCCGAGAATTTCTGAGTAATTTAGCCAAAAATAACTTCAGGAACAAGGACACCAACCAATAGGCCGAACAAGAGGAGCCTCAGCACGTCATAAACATGATCATTGTAGGGGTTGATATCCCCCAAGGTCCAATGATAAAGCGCACTAAAGTATCTATCACAAAGGAAAAACGCACCTGAGATTATGTCTCCGAGGGGACTATTTCGTTCTGCGACGAGGATGTTGAGGGCATCATACAACCTCACAGCGATGCACTGGTAATATCTGTACCTATCAATAAATCTCGAGTTAAACGTCTGTTGATTGATCCAGGTAGCTCAGCCAATATCATCACATCGAGGTCGTAGAGCAATTGGCGTTACATGACCAAATAGCGCTGGCAGTCCGGGTGTGAACGGATTTAACATGGCATGTGAAACCACTAGAGGGGAGATAATCTTACCGTTAAACACTAACGGGACAATCCAAGAGACAAAGTTATACATGGTCGAAGAGCACATGAGGTACGATGCCCTATTCGGAAGGTCATGGGTTCACAACATAAGGGTTGTACCCTCGACCTTGCACCAAGCACTGAAGTTCCCTACGCCGAGAGGAATTGAGACGGTCTGTGGAGAGCAGCCAGCCGTAAAGGAAATATTCATGATTGACGAGGTAATCCCAGTACCCGTAATTTCAACATCAAAGAACACGAAGTCGACTAAAAAGGAAGAAATTAAATAGCAATCACTGATGCCGGTCTTGACCGAATATGAGGAACAAGGAGTAGATGAGGGGGATGATTACGAAGTCTCAAGATCGTTTATAGCTCTTGATGACATCGATGCTACCAAATCAACGGTCGAAGAGTTGGAGCAACTCATATTAATTGAACACCTACTGAATCAAAAGGTATACCTAGCCATGGGGTTAACCCCCGAGCTCAGGAAAAGACTCATTGATTTTATTAAAGCTAACATAGATTGTTTCACTTGGTCCCATCTTGACATGACAGGGATCCTACCGGTGGTAACCACTCATAAGCTGAGTTTCGATCCGAAGTTCTATCTGGTTAAGTAGAAAATGGGATCACAGTCCGAGGTATAAACAGATAGGGAAATCAATAGAATTGTATATTGACGAAATGTTACTCAAGTACCTAAGAGAAAAGGACCATTTGAAACATTTGTAGGAGACCCTCGACATATTGAAGAAATACAATATGAAGCAGAACCCGGAGAAGTACGCATTCGGGGTCGGATCGGGAAAATTCCTCGGGTCATGGTGTCCAATCGAGGGATCGAGATCAATCCCGACAAAATCAAAGCCATAGAGGACATAATCGTGGTGAACAACGTCAAGGCCATTCAAAGGTTAACCGAGTGTATAGCCTCTCTGGGCCGATTCATATCGAGATCCTTGGACAGAAGTTGTCGGTTCTTCTCACTGTTAAAGAAGAAGAATAACTTTTCGTGGATCCTAAAATTCCAACAAGCTTTGGAAGAACTCAAACGGTACCTATCGAGTCCGCCCCTACTCCATACTCCAAAGGTGGACGAACAGTTGTACCTTTACTTGGTTGTTTCCGAGGTGGAGGTAAGTGGAGTCTTAGTCCGGGAGAAAGAAGGTACTTAATTTCCAATTTGCTATGTCAGTAGAACTCTAGGCGAGGCTGAAACAAGGTATCCTCACCTGGAAAAATTGGCGCTCGCTTTGATAAGCGCCTCCAGAAAGCTAAAGTCGTACTTTCAATGCCACCCCATATGTGTCGTGACCTCTTACCCGCTGAGGAACATCATGCAAAAACCCGATATCTCAGTCTAGTTGGCCAAATGGGCCGTCGAAATCAGCCATATACGATATCGAGTATCGACCCCGAACCGCCATAAAATCTCTGATTTTGGAAAACTTTGTGGCTGACTTTATGCCGGCCTTAACACCCGAAGTCGAAAGTGAATTATTGCTAACCTCGAGGAGTAATTCAAAAATCTGGACCCTTTTCACGAATTGTGCCTCGAACATGAAGGGGTCCGGGCTCGGCATCATAATGAAACTGCATACGGGAAGTATAATTAGGCAATCTATCAGAATTGTGAAATTAACTAACAATGAAGCCGAGTATGAGGCCATGATTGCAGGTCTAGAATTGCCTAAAAGCCTTGGGGCCAAGGTGATCGAAGCTATGTGTGACTCCCTCCTCGTGGTAAATCAAGTTAACGGGACATTCGAAGTAAGGAAGAACATATACGAAGATACAAAGACAAATTACAGGTAACATTGTATCAATTGAGGAAATGGATCTTGAAGCCCGTATCACGAGATTAGAACAGCGAGGCCGATGCTCTAGCTAACTTAAGGTCGTCGGTCGATGCAGATGAATTTAGTTCAGGAACAGTGGTGTAGCTCACAAAGTCGGTGATAGAAGAAGGCCACGCCGAAGTAAACTCAACGAGTTTAACTTGGGACTGGAGGAACAAGTACATAGACTAAGGGTGTCAAACGGGCCAGGTTGACCCGTGTCCGGACCGTCCCAGACCGGTTGAAACCGGAACTGGACCGGCCCGGTACGAATGGGGCCGGATGGGCTGGGTAGGAGGGGTAGAAGGGGTTGGTCCGTTTATAATTTTTCTACCGGTTACCCAGACCGGTCCAACCCAGTCAAAGTGAACAGTGCACTTACCGCTTAAACCGGCCCGGTTTTAACGGCTACATTTTTTTTTTGGTTTTTTTTTTGTTTTTTAAATATTATTAGACGTATTATGCATTTATGCTTAATGTTTTAGTTTGTTATTTTAATATTATTAGACGTATAAATGCAAGTTTGAACTTTAATTTGAAGTATTAAATGTAAACTTTAATTTGCAAGTTTGAAGTTTTGAACTTGCAAATTATATGTAAATTCTTAATGATATATTCAAATATAAGAATTTTAAAGTCTTTGCATCCTTTATTCAAACGCTATTTTTATAAGTTTATTTTTTTGTTTATGTTTTTACGATAGTTATAACAAATACAAAAAAAATTAATTTACTGTTAACCCGACCCGACCCGGCCCGACCCGGTTTACCCGTAACCCTTACGGTTTAATTTTTACCCGAATGAACCCAAACCCGTTAAATCCATTAAGCCTCAACATAACCGGCCCAGTTCGTAACCCGTGCAGTTCACATTTTTCCCTACCCATTTCGGCCCGGCCCGGCCCAGTAACACCTCTAACATAGATTACTTGAAGAATGGAAATTGCTATTAGATCCCAAAGAATCCAGATCCATGCGTACCAAGGCTGCCAGATTTAGCTTGGTCGAAGGGGCATTGTTTAGGAGAACCTTCAACGGCCCGCTAGCCAGATGCTTGGGACCGGAAGAGACCGAATACGCCTTGAGAGAAGTTTACGAAGGCACTTGCAGGAACCATTTGGGGCAAGAATCTTTGGTACGGAAACTAATCAGGGCCGGCTATTATTGGACTGAAATGGAGAAAGATGCGAAGGACTAAGTGCGACGACTGCCAGAGACACGCCCCGATTAGTCGGGAGAAATGTTGCACTCGGTTTTGTCCGTGTGGCCATTTATGAAGTGGAAAATGGACATTGTCAGTCCCCTACCATGGGCACCCGGTAAAGCTTAATTCATACTATTCATGACCTATTATTTTTCCAAATGGGTCGACGCTCAAGAATTCAATCCGGTAGAAAGAAGTCATTGAATTTATTAAGGACCACATAATATGTCAATTTGGGATACTGGACGAGGCCGTTTGCAATAATGGAAAATAATTCATCGGCAGCAAGGGAAATAAATTTTTCAAAGATCACAATATCAAGAAGATACTATCAAAACCTTACCACCCCAGTGAGAACGGGCAGGCAGAATCAACAAACAAGACCATACTTCAAAACATGAAAATGAGGTCGACCGGTGCGAAAGGGAAATGGAAGGAGATCCTAACCGAAGTCCTATGGGCATACTATACAACTTCAAAATCTAGCACCGGGGCCACCCCGTTTTCATTGGCCTACGGAGTCGAAGCCTTAATACCAGTCGAGGTGGGAGAACAAAGTCTCAGGTTCCAATATACGATAGAAGAGCCAAACGGCGAGGCCATGATCATGAGCCTGGAACTATTGGATGAAAGGCAGGAGGCTGCCCTGGTCCGGTTGGCCACCCTAAAATAGTGAATAGAAAGGTATTACAACGGAAGAGCCATCCTCCGACACTTTCAAGTCGGAGAATTGGTGTTGATGAAAGTAAAATTACACACCAGGAACCCAAACAAGGGGATGATGGGACTGAATTGGGAAGGACCATATCGAGCTGTCGGAATAACTAGGAAAGGCTCGTACAAACTCGAAGCGGAAAATGGTGTGCAACTATTGAACAACTGAAACATGGCAAACTTAAGAGGTACTACTGCTAAGGTACGAACTCAATTACTTTTTAATCATGTTATCAATCAAACTAACATTTGCAGGTAAACAGCCAAGGATGGATGTGGCTATTAGATCTAAAAGCACGTTGCACTCTTTTCCCCTTGAACTGGTTTTGTCCCAAAATGGATTTTTCGGCAAGGTTAGTAACAAGGCAATAGTAAAATGTGATAACTTAGATTCGAAGACCAGTTTCAAACTAGAGCCAATGATCGTCCCCTGCAGATCAACAGTTTCGAGCCCTCACGAGTTCGACCTTGAATACTGGGGGCCATTACCCTTGAATTAAGGTCTTTAGCAAGGAAAAAAGAAAACTTTGTATGATAAAAGCTAAGTCTTGGTGGTTAGGATTCATTGTAAGGGTCAAACGGTCATATGAACCATGCTAACATAATCCACTCTAGACAAAACACAAGTTTTTACGAATTTTTGATCGTGTGCCTTGCATATTAAGAAATTAAAGAAATTTTTGCTTTTCTATAGCGTTTTTACTTCTTCGATCCCGTATCCTAGAGCCCACGGGCTACCCCTACTTGGGGACTATCGCCCGGAGAAAATTCGGACGACCTGGGCTGCCTATTCTCGGAGGCACCAAACCTACTAGGCGATGCCCATATGTAAAAGGAGACGGCCATCCTAAAAACGGCTTGGAGACGTCTGAAGCTCGTAACCAGAAATTAAGTCCAATACGAAAATTTGAAACCTATTAAAAGGTTACCCTCGGCAGAAACATCATCTACAAACACATAAGCACCTTGGGAACCTACGGTCTCACTGAGGGTCCAAATCCACAAGCAGACAAAGTAGCATCGAAGTTGGGCTTCGTTCGAACTTCAAAAAAGCGAACACCCCGGACTACATTCGACTCTATTCTAAGGCACGAAAAATAATTCACGAATAGAAATTGCAAGAAGATGCTGGAAAAGTAAGATACGATATTGCCAGAAAGGAAAATATTTCATGTACATATTCCAAAATATATTTACAAAGTTCCGATAGAACAGACACAAAATAAAATAAAAAAAGAAAATACATAACGGAAAATAAAAAAAAACTAAAAAAGTACTAAGGCATCTACGCCTGATCTTCACTGGGGCCTGACTCGTCGCCAGAACCATCAGAGCCCTCAAATCCCTCTAAGCCCTCGGAACCTTCGGCGACCTCAGGCTCGTAGAGCTTCTTTGCCTCAGCCTTGAGCCTCCTAGCTTCTTCGATCTCAGTCGATTGGTCGAAACCTCAATCGTGGATCTCTTTGAGGGTCTCTCTTCGAGATAGCAGCTTCACGTATTCAGTCTTTGTCTTTAAGTGGGTTCCGGCTACCTCCACACCGGCCTTGTATTGGTCCACCATTTCCTCAGCGCCAGCTAAGGTTGTGTCCAATTTGGACCTCAGTTCTGCATGTTCTCTTCTTAGAGAATCCCATTCTGCGATGGCCGAGCTTAGTTGTGCCCGGAGATCATCGTTCAACTGATACCACTTATCGCTTTGTCCTTCTCCATATGAAGTTGGTTCTCGACCAACGCCAACTAATTCTTCAAAACTTCCTTATCCAAGGAAAGTAGGTCCATCCTGCCTTTCCACACTTTGGTCGCAGCCTTGACATCGTTTGTCTCAACCCGCAACTGGTCGATCACCTCTATCTTCTGTTGGACCTGCGAAGTTGTGTTGTTAGTCACCACAACTAGCTGCTCGTTTTTAGCTTCAAAGATCTTTACCTTCTCAACTAGGTCAGTGTGTTACCGCTTCAGGTTCGAGGAATCCTTTTGAGCTTTTTCCATCTCGGCTTGGAGAATCGAGAGGTCTTTAAGGCCCTCGTCTTGTTTCTCACTCAGAAGCCTATACATGTCCTTCTTCTGAACATCTCTTTGAGCTCAAACTCGAGCTGGCTAATCTCCAAACGGTACAGGAGGAAGCTTTCATGGTAAGGAATTCAAGCTTGTAATATAATGAAAGTAGTGAGAGACATCAAAGGAAAGCCTAAGTGGGATTCATAAAGGGGTAGAAAAGTGCTAACGCCTTTTCCGGTTCAGTGCTTGCTACACCTCGTTGAAAAGACTTGATGTGCCTACCTCGTTCATCTTTGCTTGGTCCTCCTTGGTCACCAGGCATCAGAGGTAGCTGGATACACCCATCAGAGCAAACAGGACTCGAGCATCCTCCGGGTCTGTGAGCACAACCGTTCTCTTACGCCTAGGGTCCACACTCGGTGCGGGAAATTACTTCACTAATTTTGGGCTCGAGCTCGACTTACCAGCTCCCGAGGGCACGTCCTTCTTCGGCATCTACGGGTGACCCAGCCCAAAAAAATCCTCCAATTTGGACATGTCCATGCCATCGAAAAAGGAGTTGAAGGGATCATCTGAACCCTGCACTCCCCACTTGACTTTTCTTTTCCCTCTTGGGCCTCTTCGAGCATGGACATGGCATAAGAGGGCGTCTCTATCATGTCATTGAAACTGGTCGTCTCCTTCGGAACAGGAGCGGCTTCCTGGGAGGCCGCAACCTCCATCTCCCTCTCAGGTTCCCGAGCCAGAAGGGGATTGGCCTCGTGGTTCCCTTTCTCGGTCGTCGCATGCACCCTATTGCGGGTCTATCTTTGGACGACGAAGATGTAATATTCTTCGGTCTCATCCCTGAGCCGGTAGAGATAGCCATGGTACGGTGCCCTGGACTTGGTATTCTTCTTGGGCTTCTGGGCCTAGGTGGCTGCCCTCTTCTTCCTCTTCCCCTCGGGGTCTGGGGAGCCCGAGGACTTTCTCTCTTTCTTCTTCTCGTCCTCCGTGGCAACCCCACATTATCCCGAGACAGAGGGCTCAGCAGGCAAAGACGGATCCTCGTCCTCATCAAGCGGCCTAATTTTTGTGGTCTTAGCATACCTGTAAGAAAAAAGAAAAGGTTATCACTATGAAAGTTAATAGCATGATGGTAACAATTTCAGGGAAGAACCCCACCATGAGAAGGGGACTCCCATTTTACCTTTGAAAGTTTGCGCCATGCGCGCTCGGAGTACGGCATCTGCTTAAAAATCCCTTCAGTCCACTCCTTGAATCGAGGGATTGCATCAGGAACTTGGGCAACAGTTTCATGACCACAAACACAGGCTATGAGAAAAACAACACAAAGGAAGAAACACCCCGGAAAGACAATAACACCCAAAACTCCCATTAAGAGAAAAACAGAACCCCCCGCCGTGTACAAAATAAATTTTGTAGCTGAGTACAGACGTTTCTTTCCTCCCCACATGCATAGAAGTAGATAAACAGGAATTAATTCTAACTCCCACATGATGAAAAAAAGTAAAAGGTCCCGAGATGAAAATGATCCAATTTGACCACTGTACATTGCTAACATGAGAAAATGCAATAATCGAGAATCTCGAGTAACTAGCCAAGCCGCTAAAGTAGCTAAAGTAGTGATAAATACTGTTAATAAAATGGGTCCTATAGAAAGTCCATCTATTCCTAATCTCCAATGGAAATCAAAAAAATTGATCCATTTATGTGCTACCGGAGGCTCTGGGGAAGTCGGAATAGGAGAGAACTCATCTTGGGGTGGGCTTACTACTTAGATGCTTTTAGCAGTTATCCGCTCTGCACTTGGCTACCCAGAGTTTACCGTGGGCACGATAACTGGTACACCAGAGGTGCGTCCTTCCCGGTCTTCTCGTACTAGGGAAAGGTCCTCTCAATGCTCTAACGCCCACACCGGATATGGACCGAACTGTCTCACGGCGTTCTGAACCCAGATCACGTACCACTTTAATGGGCGAACAACCCAACCCTTGGAACATACTACAGTCCCAGGACTTCCGCATGAAAGCGAAAGGAAGCGAACGATCAAGAAATGCAAAGAGAAGGGGAATGGTTAGTGATGACGGCATAGGACACAAAAAGTTCCTTCTCTCTCTTTTGAATCGCAGGGATTGCCTCGGGGAAGAGGCCAGTCCCTGAAAAAGCCATCTCGATTGGTATCATTCAAATGCGAATATAGGCCTAATTGAAGCATAAAAGTGAAATAATAATAATGATAGGCTTTTTTTTGTTGACGGTCATCTTACCTGTATCCTACGCTACGCTCTCAACTAGATCAATCGCTTTGTCCTGATTTATTAAACAGGTGCCCTAAAAACTGAATCTAACTGGGGTTCGCCTTANGGAGGGACCGTTTCGTTTTTGTAGGCTGGTCCGGTCTATTGCTCTTTCCTTGTGCCTATTTCGCTGTAGGGGGTTGGTTCACAGTTTTTGTATATTATATGGATGATCCGATCCGCAAGGACCATGATTGGGAATTATTTGATCGTCTTTCTCTGAGGAAGACGGTTTCTACTCCTGCTAATAGTTTAGCACATTCGTTGTTGTTACTATGGGGTCCTGAAGCACAAGGAGATTTTACTCGTTGGTGTCAATCGGGGGGTATGTGGACTTTTGTTGCTCTCCATGGAGCTTTTGGCCTAATAGGTTTCATGTTACGTCAATTACTTACGGGATGCATTCCACCCCTCGGGGAATGAAAGAAACTCGGGAGGGATCAGGTCTTTAGTTTTCATCCGAGCGAACCTCCCCTGCCAGCCTTGATCTCGGTCCTCGTCAATTCCGAAGAAAGGATCCTTGCTTGCTCGGCCGACAAGCTTGATCAGTTCGTGATCTTTCCCAAGTCACACCTCAAATTGGGGTTGTGAAGTGGTCGATTGCAATAATAATACCCAACTACGAATCGGGATCG
Organism: Nicotiana knightiana; assembly: GCA_005239525.1. NCBI lineage: Eukaryota > Viridiplantae > Streptophyta > Magnoliopsida > Solanales > Solanaceae > Nicotiana > Nicotiana knightiana. The sequence goes on along the minus strand of ML426825.1, from coordinate 1,911 downwards.
AATCCACAAGGAGCGTAGATGGGATTAGTGGTATATATTTGGACTAAGCGCGCGGATTATCTAAGTTGCACTTCCACAAACTTTGTTTTGAATCTACTTCTAAAATTATACTAAGGATTGCAATTGTAAAATATGAAATTAGAGAATGATATTTTTGCTATTGTTTTTCAAATATGTAAAAGGTCTAGGGTTGTGACTTCCACCTAGGTGTTTGCCTAACGGGTTGTGGACTTTAGAGCGAGTTTCGTTGGTCGGGGTGTATTATAGCAATCAACACACAATTACCCACTCAATACCTCATAGTAAGAGAGTGGTTTTCCCCGATTTGGCTTTCTCAAGTCCAAAAGGATATTGTACAAAATAGTTAAAAAATTGCTCAAGTCAGGTTTTACTATCTCTAGATTCAACCCTTTAATTGGGACATTCAATCTCTTTATTTCATCCCAAATTCTTGTTAGCCAAGTTTTCCTAGACTAAGTCTCTCTTTTTCATCTAGAGACCAAGTCAAATAGGCTTGAACCAATGTTTACAACCATTAATTCTAAAATTATAGCAAGAACTAAGCTAAATAATACACACAGAACCATAAACCAGTCCTAAATCAAACACCCATTACGTTCCCACACTAGGGTTGGGTCACAACCCTAGTAAGAAATTTAGCTACTCATAGTGGGTAATGAAGAAAATAAAGAAGAAAAGATGATAAAACTCATATTTAAAGATAAATTGATGAAAATGCAATATAAAATCAACAGTATAAACTAAAGTTGCCTAAAAGAGTAAAGAAAAACGGCTATAGAACTTCTGGGACTCAAAATTTAATTTAATTTCGTCAAAAAAGTCTATTTATACACAGCAGAAATTTTCAGACAAAATTGCTCTTTTGGAGGTTCTGCGGCCGCACAATTCTGTATGCGGTTCGCATATTGCTTCAGCTCTTGACAGGAGTTGGTTTTGCGACTGCACAATTCTGCATTGCCGCAACATCTCTTGAGTTCTGCGGATCGTACAAATCTGGGTGCAGCCGCACATATGATTTCTACGCGCACAATTATAGTGTGGTCCGCAGTTCTTGTTGGGCTTGGATGTGGAACTTTCTGAACCATGACTTCTACAGTCGCACAAATATTTTGCGGTCCACACTTTATATTGAAGCACTGTTGATTTTTCTTCATGTTTTGCGGCCGCAGACAGAATTATGTGGTCCGCATTTGAGCCTTTTTGCTTGATTTTTGTCCTTGTTCAAAAGCACTCCTTCTTGAGTTGAATGTCATCATAATGGCTCAATTTTCCAATACTCCTACATGTAAGCATATTTCATCAGTTTTCGAGAATAACTTTAAATATTTTTGAACTAAAACGAAAATCAAAGGGCACAAATAAGTAGTCAAAATCCCCACTTATTAGTCCGCCACTCGGGATTGTACTGGCAGAGTAGGTGGTCGAGGGTGAACCGAGGAGACTCGAGATTGTTTACGAAATAGCGCAAGAGGATCACAATCCTCAAGAAGGATGGGTGGATTTGCCCAAGGCACACCTCGTACCTCTTGCAAAAAGCAAGAACTACGGGATCCATAGGGGCGATTGTGAAGGGTAAGTGTAAACACTCAAATACCCCTTCGCGTGAGTATTTATATCTTCATTGGGTCCGGGGACGACCACGTTTCACGAGCTTCTGGAGTCACAATTCACGAACTTCTAGAATTTTCTACAAGCGCAGTCTGAAAGAAATACAACTGTTTGAACGAAAGAAACAACAAAAAAAACAGGGGAAGATAGATAGGGACTTCAAGGTCTACGAATGCCAACAAATCTACCTTGACTCTACAATGAACCAGTCCGAGCTGCAGTTGGTTGATTTCCCAATGCACACGCAAGTGTACGTGGTCGACAAGTAATATAGGATTTTAA
>ML426824.1:0-47458 GCA_005239525.1 Nicotiana knightiana | reverse complement strand
TACAATTAAGTTATTAAAAATTATGAATTTAAATTATAAAACAAACACACAAAGCACTATAAAAATATTGAATTTGACACACATAATTATTAATGATAGTTTGGTGCTACTGGGCCTCAAATATCGAGCCTAGAACCCATATGTATAAATATTGTATAATTGTAAAAATTGTGTAACTCAAAAAATTATTATTTAATTTACAGATTAAACATACAATTAATGTTGTTTTGATTTACAGTTGACGACACGGACGTGCCGCCTATACATCCCGACCCTTACTTTCCAGAGCTATTAGTCCTACAGGGCGATCATAGATCCGCCCACATATGGGACGGACAGGTACTGACGCAGACTCTCCGCGTTAGGAGAGTGGACGACATGTGAGATTTTTTGAGGGATAGCGATCTCCATCCCTGTGTAGTCCAGTGACTGGAGGACACGGGATTTTATAGGATTATTCAGATCGGTCGGATGCAGCTCGACTGGGATTTGATCATGGCGTTGATTGAGCGGTGGCGACCGGAGACGCACACTTTTCACCTGCCCATTGGCGAGGCCACCATCACGCTGCAGGACGTGGAGGTTTTATATGGCCTGCCCGCTGATGGCTTGCCCGTTTCACTGCCTATTCTTATGAGATCTATGTCGCGGGGGAATTATTTGGATATGGTGCAGAGGCTCACGGGTTTCGGGCTACAGGACGATACTGCATCATCAGGGGCCAGTCGGATGAGTTTGACCCCTATTAGACAGTACCTCGAGGTAATCCACCCCACTATCACCGATGAGACAGAGGAGGTAGATATTACCCAATATACGAGGTTGCTGTTGCTTCTTCTATTTGGGAGGGTCATGTTCCCGAACACTTCGGGGAACCTATTCAGCCTACGGTTTCTTTATCATATTGTCGCGCTAGATGACTTACCCTTATATAGCTGGGATGGTGATGTTCTCGCCTACTTGTACAGGCAGATGTGTCGGGCTTGCATGGGCACACAGAGCGACGTTTGTGGCTTTCTACCGCTTCTACAGGTGACAACATATTCGAATAATATGTTCATTAGTTCCAATTTTACCTAGTCAGAATTAATCTTATATTTTACGTCAACTTTCTATGTTAGGTTTGGGTCTGGGAGCGGTTTCTGCAGTTTCAGCCACCTCTACCACAGTTGCCTCCTAATGTACCACCCTCGTTTCTCCCTCTAGCCAGGAGGTGGGTTCTCCGTCGTAGACTTGTACGAGAGTATGATGCTCATCATAATCTCCCCATCTGCAGTGATGTGTTGGATCTGCTGGAGATCGCACAGGTAAATATGTACCTAAACTTACCTGGTATAGATTAACTTAGTGTTGCGCATACTCACGTTTTGTGTTATTTGATAGTTCATCTGGATGCCATACATCGACGATTTGATCGGTACCCTGCCAGATTATTGCTCGTTCGACCGACCGATTTGGAGCACTTCTGCCCCGCTCATAAGCCTCGATATTATGGAGCATCATGCCTCCGAGCGGGTACTTCGTCAGTTTGGCCATCCGCAGTATATACCGAGGCCGCCTATATGGGAGGCTATACATTATCAGAGGGATGATCATTCCAGGGCAGACGACGCATTTATGACCTGGCTTGCAGCACATATGCATATCTAGGACCAGCGAGATCAGTTGATTCTGCCCTTACCTACGGGGATTCAGGCGGTGACTATTCAAGGATATATGTCATGGTACCACCACGTTACCCGAATTTTTATCGGGAACCCCTATTCATCCGGTGAACGGTTGGTACGTTCCATACGCCGGGCGATACGAGGCACTGGTATGTTTTCTGTTATTATTAATTATATAACTGTAATTTAGTGCCATATATGTGATTTATATTTGTTACGTTGTGCAGGCTATTGGACTACATACCGTCTATCAGATGGGACTGCAGATGCAGGACTATGTCGGCGATCCTGCGACCATGTAGGATTATAGCCGTCGATTTGTAGAGGTGGCTTCCTGGACACTACAGCGAGCCCAAGAGGATCAGCGTTTGGCACATGAGCCTGATTATATGGACCCAGGGCAGTACGAGCAAGGTCGTGGTGTCGCACGAGGTGGTCGTGGCCGACGAGGTGGTGGTGCCCGACGAGGCGAGGGTGTCGGACGACGTGGTGATGGCCGGAGAGGAGGTGGTCCCCAATAAGGGGGCGTTGATGATGTTGCTGATATGGTATGTGGCCTACATGAGACGGACATGTCGTCTTACAGCCTTGGGATGCATCTCACTCCAGTGACTTCGCAGGTGACCCCGTCAGGTCAATTATTGATCACGGTCACGAATATTCCTAGAGTGGATTGGGCTAGATACTTCCCAGGCCCGTCTACCGCTGATGAGGATTGGTCGACTCAAAATTTGCATAGTGGGCCCCGACTAAGTTATGGCTCATCATCACATTCGCAGGTATGAGTTTATTAGTATTGAATTTGAATTTGTTTTAACTGTAACTTATTTATTTTCTATAACTTTATTAATTTCTTTTTTAAGGCTTCACGCTATGCTGACGTGGCTGCAACATATAATTACATTCAGGAGCCCGACGAGATCATGGTAAGACAATTTAAATTGTTTTGAATTATTATATATTTTTCTATACTGAGCTTTCTATTCTATTTAGGCTTTTACTGGACCGATGGCCCCTTATATCGATCCTCACAGCACCACTGATACATGTCATCCTGCGCCGCATCCGGCTATAAAGAGGCGATTTGATGATGATGGTTCTGATAGCGTACCCGGGCAGGATGGGATGAGCCTCAGGCCAGCGACTGCGTTGAGGCACACCGAATGCGGGACACATTGATTTATCCTTCCTTTTTTTTGTATTTGATGTAAATAATATTTTTGTATAGATTAACAACAATTTTTTAATTTCCCCTTTCATTAGATAGTTTCATACTACAACCCCAAATACAAGAATTAAAACTTAACTTCCAGTACAATTAAAATAAAGTTCAGTATAACAAACAAGGAAAACATTAATTAAAATTCATTACTACAACACAAACATAGCAGGCCAACATAATAAAAATACACGAGCAAGGCATAAATAAAGATAAGGTAATACACTAAACACATACAATGCAAGTTTAGTCCCTGCCGCCTAATATTCTCTTATCCAACCCCTTAAATTGTTCTTTCAATTTTTTTTTTCTTCTTCTACCTCTTTCAGTTTCGCCTTCAACTCCTCAACCTCTCTTTTATTTTCTCTTTCACGTTCTCATTGTTTTAAACACAAATTATGATGATGCTGCAAAGATTCTTTGTAGCATTCCTGATAATATGGTTCATCAACCCATACCTCAAAATCGCAGATAGGTTCGTCGGGAACCTTATAAAACTGATTCACACTGTGCCAGTAGCGGCGTCCAACTTCACCATTATCCCAACAATTTTGCATTATGCATCTTTTTGCACACTTGCACATTGGTGTATAAAGAGGTTGAGACATTTGTGCGTTAAAAAATTTGCTATTAGTAATTTTTGAGCGCACAAAATAACTAGAATGAGCCTGTTATTTATAGGCGAGACAACACACATAACGTAGTATTTAACCACGCTAAATATATAAATATACACATAACGTAGTATTTAATCGTGTTATGTTTTGCGTGTTAAATATCATGATGTGTACAAGACAACTTTATATCAGCTGGTCAGCCTTTTCAGTTCGATAAAACAACACACATAACATAGTATTTAACTGCGCTAAATATACACATAATTTTATTATTTAATCGCGCTATATTTTGCGTGTTAAATATCATGATGTATACAAGACAACTTTATGTCAGCTGATCAGTCTTTTCAGTTCGACAAGACCACACATAACGTAGTATTTAACCGCGCTAAATATACACATAAATTTTATTATTTAATCGCACTATGTTTTGCGTGTTAAATATCATGGTGTGTACAAGACAATTTTATGTCAGTTGGTCAGCTTTTTCAGTTCGACAAGACAACACACATAACGTAGTATTTAACCACGCTAAATATACACATAATTTTACTATTTAATCGCGCCATGTTTTGCGTGTTAAATATCATGGTGTGTACAAGACAACTTTATGTCAGCTGGTCAGCCTTTTCAGTTCGACAAGACAACACACACAACATAGTATTTAACCGCGCTAAATATACACATAATTTTATTAAATTATCATTTAAAAAACTAAAATGGAAAAGTTCAAATCATAATTAACAAACATAAATTTATTTCATAAATCTTGCAACATAAACAAAACAACTAATTATTACAACATAAACTCATGAATAGTTAGGCACACTAGAAGAACACCCACCATGAGCTTGATTCATACAAATTCAATACAACAAAAATGTACATTGTAACACAAAGGAAAATTGAAGTTTACCACTCGTTTTGTGAATTATGGAAAGCAGGAGAGAAATTATATGCTCGATGCTCATTCGCCGGCGGTGATAAGTTTAAATCAAGAAAAACTCTTTCATCCAGAACCTGTCCGGAAAAAACTGCTCCAGAATAACCACCTGATGTCTAGGGGTTATCCCTACTACGCGCAACCTCATTGTTGGGAACGTCTTCGACCTTGACATACATCTCCAATATTGTGGTTACAAGAAATTCTCGGCACTCATCCGAAGTACTCAGAAAATCCCTCAAAGTTTCATCATCGTCGATGTTAAACTCCGAGACAAAAGCAACTCCTTGCCGTGTGACGGAATATGTATATCTTCTGGTTACTTTAAGTATCACTGAACGTTTCCTCACACTCATTTTTTTGCATAACAACGATATCAATTTATCATACTCCATTGTAAGTGGCAATTTAACATGACACTGTGAAGGTAAACTGTACCTCAGAGAGTTATTCTCCATCACAACCTCACCCCCCGATATAATGGAATTCTTATTCTACGCTCTTCAGACATAATGAAAAAATGCTGGAGAATTTAACAACGTTCGAATGAGAATTAAAATATTTTTTGAATAATTTTTCCTACAATCTTAACCTCTTTATATAGAAAATGGCTAGCCAGGAAAAAAAAATTTTGATGTATAGCGCCCAAATTCTGTGCGCTATACGCATCTGAATTCTTGTTATGTCAGTTATTACTGGTGGGGCCAATAAAGGAGGTATAGCACGAAAAAAGAAAGCGCTATATGTATAGTGCACAAAAGGACTGCGTTATACCTGGGAAGGTTTTTCTTGTCAGGGTATAACGCACTAATTTTGTGCGCTATACCTTAGCGGCAAAAGTTACAGTTAAGGTATAACGCACAGAATTAGTGCGTTATATATACTTTTGTAACTTTTTTTTTTACCACCTATTAAGGTTCTTTTTGTCCAAAAGGACATTATTTTGGTTCCGGGCTCGCATTTTCACTCATAGTTTCATTGACTCTGAGTTCCAGATTTTTACACTTTGCTTTTAAAATTACACACTCCTTAGACAACTGTTCATTTTCCTTATTAATTACTTTAGATTCATCAATAAAGTCTAGCAATAATTCAGAGAGTTTTTCTTTAGACAAGAAGTTAATCTTCTCTTTGAGATGAAATATACTTACCTCAGATTCCTCATGAGATTCCTCATCTGATTCACCAATTGCCATAAGTGCTTGTTCACCTCCATCTTCATCATCTGACTCCTCATCTGAGCTTTCTCCCCAAACAGCAACCATAGCCTTTAATGATACTTTGTTCTTCTTGGGATGAACCAGTTTCTTCTTCCGGAAGGACCTTTCCCTTTTCCATTCAACTTCCCACTAAGGGCAGTTCTTGATGTGATGATCAGTCTTCTCACATTTGTAGCAACCTTCATTAGTCGTTTTTTACGTGAAAAACATCTGCCTCAAAAGGTGAAAAAATCACAACCTACTTCCCAATAAGATTTTCCAAAACTCTTTACTAAATCAGTGAGCCAAACAGCATTTACAAAAACTCTTTTGTAAACCTAGGATTACCTCTAATCCCTTTGTAGCAAACTAGCCTCTAGCTATTTGCGACAAACTCCAAGTTATCTATAACTTGAAACACACAGTACCTATTACATACACTTCTAGATAAAGCTGAAAAGATACAAGTTGAAATCACCTACTACAAGTAAACTAGACTAAAAGACAACAGTTGGAACTGCTTCTTCTCGTTGGTTTAAGTAGCTTCAGAATCGCACACTTAAATCACACACGAACTGCTTGCAAAATTTGCCTCGCTAATTTTTCTCTCAATTCTTGTTTAACTTCTGCTTTTGTGCGTATACAATAAGAACAATCTGCAATATATAGGATTAGTAGACAAGTGATTAACAAGAGTTCTAATCCAACTCTTTGGTGGAAGAGTTCTAGTTAATCTCAACTCCTTAAATCCTTCCTTATCTTTGATTCTGTTCTTACTGAATAAGGAGTCTTTCTCCTTATCATTTTGCAATCTTTTCGATCAGAAGATATCTCTTATTTCCTTATCTCCTGCATGTGCACCTCACGTGCCTTAAACTCTGCATGTGTCTATGTCTTTCGGTGATGGACATGGTTCATCTTTGAGGTCCTTTGTCAATCTTCAAAACCATTCAATTTCTTGGCCAACAAATCTCCTGGCCAAGGTATCATTTTCTAAGACAGCTAGGAACAATGGCTTACGATTCCAAAACTACGCAAGACGTACAAGATACTGTTTGGTTAATAATTCCAAAACTACACACTTTTTAACTATAATTCTAATTGTTGAACTCTTTGGTTAATGCTCCCCAATTGTTAAAAGGTATCAACTATCATCATGTTTCAGAAAATAATACTAAACAACAATTCAATAAATCCAGTCTTCAATTCAGCATTTTTTCATCCAATAGTAATTTTTAATGTATATGTCCTTGTGTGGTTTGCTAGTCCTAAAGAAATGAAGGTCACATCCGGGAAAACAAAAGACACACCAAAAGAACAAGAAAATACAAAAAACACTTCTTACATTGTAAATATAAACAAATCACTGGCCAGAACTCTCAATCTTGAATACACGAGCACAACTATAGGCTGAACAAAATGCTTGCAAACTCATCCACATCAACAGCATAATTGCAGCCAAGAATGTGAGAAACTTCCATGATTCAAACACATAGTACTTCATGCATTTCCCAAACTTCAAATTTAAAAGTAACATATATATGCCTTAAAAAATTTAGAAGTATCTATCCACTGATTTAGGCATATAGCCATAAAAGAAAAAAACATAGAATGAAATACCAACATACAATAGGTCTCTGAACAAGAAGCTGTTAACTTACCCAAACTAAGATAGTCGAGTTCTGTCAAGACTGAAAATTAATAACAATAACAACAAATAGGCCTCAAATGAGTCACAATAATTCCTAATTGCATGTTGAAAATTTTGCCATATTCTTTCTTTTTTAATGCTCTTTTTTTCCCCTATACACAATAGTGACCTAAGTCAAAAATTTAGTTCCCAAATCGTTGCATATTTTACTCGAAAACTGTTTTTTATTTTCAATTTCTGGCGGCCAAAAACCCAAAATCAATATGGATTTGAACAACAACTTTATGAGATTTTCGTTCCTAAGAGAAAAAGGAACAGATTAGGGATTTGAACACTTACAGAGGAGGGGAAAAAAACCTATCGATCTTCGATCTGTCTCCTCCATTAAGCAGCGAAATCTTTATCTCCTTCCAGCGAAATATGTCTAATTTATCCAACCGAGATCCAACCGAGCTTGTTATATGAATCGTTATTGTGATTTACATTTGGGGAAATTTTAGCAGAGAGTGATTTTAGATAGGGGGAGAGGGATTTCTAGAGAAGGGAGGGTTTGGGTGTCTTTAGATTTCGGTTATTTTAATTAATTAGTATATGTGATTTTTTTATTTTGTTTTTTATTTTAAATTAATATTTCTAGGGTATAGTAGCGACTGCCTAATTATTTTTAGCGGCGACAAGTTAAAAGTCGCTACAAATAATATGGAGCCAATTTTGTTTTAGCGAGACTCAAAATTTCAAATAATATTTATCTTTTGTAGCGACTTTTAATGTCGTTGTTAATGCTATAAATATTGTAGCAACCTATAGGGTCGCCGCTATATGTTACCACTAAAAATTCAAATTCTTGTAATGACTCTTGTCCCTATGTGATCAACTGTTAATTGTTTTAGTTTCATAGTTAATATAAGCTATTAATTATCTCAAGCCAAGTATTAATCATCCTGAATAGCTTTAAGCTAGGAATTATTTAAATTCAATCCCGATAGAGATGATAATTATAATCATACTATCTCTGACTAGCGAGCATTAATTTCGTATTATATTTTACGCTCGACAATCTCACTGGTAAACAAAGGGAAAAGGAAGAACAACACAAAGAGAAATATTAGAAAATTCGAAAAGTCACCAAAAAGATCCGTGAAGATACCAAAATCTGTAATAGCTAAAAAATAAAAATAAATCACAAGAGTAAAACGAAAAATTGAGTAAAAGAAAATGGGAAGGAGAAGAACATCAACTAACCTGGAAGAGAGAGAAAATGAAAGAAGAACGAAAGGGGATGGCAGAGTATTGAAAAGCTAAGAAAGCTCGCAGAATGGGAGGAAGAAGCCGAAGAAAGGGCAAAAACTAAAGCCGCGTGTTGCTTATGGTCCTTGAAAGTAGTACCAAAGTTGCTTCGTCGAAATTGTCCTTTGTGCGAAATTGTTGTGCGCAAGATAGCTTTATTATTTAGTTAGACTGTGAAAAAATAGAAAGTAGTACCACAGAGCTCAAAGCTAAATATTGGCATAATGTGTTTAATATTAACATAAAGTACATCATACATATAGATGTATTTGCGGAACAAAGTTGTGTAGGTACATTCTTATGCTTGCCAGAAAGACCAAAATAGTCAGATTGTTCATGTTCATGTTGGTGAGATTGGATAAAATCTTGAGTTTAGGAGCTGCAAATGACAACACATGCTTCATCTTGTTATTCACTGAAAGACGAGGAAAAGCACGTATTAGAAATAAAACATAGTATACGAAGCTTAATCCATGATGATCTACAATAAAAGTAATGGCAAAGACAAAATATAAACATCAGGAAATATTGGTGAGGCGTAAAAGTGATACCTGAGAAAATTGTGTCAATGCAGGAAACAGAATCCCACGGTAGCAAAAATTTTAACATAATGATATTCTTATCTCATTAGCCAAGAAATTTCAAATAAGCGCAGAAATAACCTGGTTCAACATAAATTTAACTTATTGTAAGATCACCGGGTACATGAGTCCAAAAGTGCACGTTACTGCTCATATAAAGTTATTCTTCACCATGGTCATTCTTCCATGAAAGAACCTGTTTTCCGTGTGAGCTAACATGGAAACAACAATATACGCAAGTGGCACATAAGCAAAATGGGGAAATGTCATCTGATTCTACAGTTACATCCAAAATTCAGTTCCAAAAGAAGACCAATATTTCATTGTCGCCATTGCAGAGGCAACACATAATCATCAATTTAATTATAAACTAAACCAAATATCTGAAAAAGATTATTCAACAATGAAAATGAGAGTACTGCACCATCTTTATATGTAATAAGAAAGCTATCGATTGTAAGTTAGAAATCCTTATAACCCCTTTAAAAGGGTAAAGGGAGAACAATTACACATTATATACAACACCAGGAGATATTGCCAAATTTACAACATTTCTAAGTGAACAAAGATAATTCTCAAGTGTTCTGCTAATATTGAATTTTCTTCTTTTTTCCCTTAGAGCAGATTCCAAAAGGCATCGGATGAAAACACAAAACAGAAGAGTTGGATCTCACATTACAGATCCAGTACATTATATACATAACACCATAATAACTAATATCTCCTGATCAATGTCATTCCTTGTACATAAAAATCTGTTTAGATCACTTCCTTTATTCCCTATAGCAATGCCATTAAATTATCATGTATCAATATTATTGTGGAGCTGGTGATATTTATTGTTTCCTCTAATTTAGATTCTAATAATGCATCTTATGAAAATTTATCAGGGAAGGCAAAATCCCAAAATTAGAAGATGAAAATTGGAACACATAAAGCATGAATAAAGCCACCAAAAATAGGAAGACGACGAACAATCCTGGAAAAATCGAAATAGACAAATGCTGGAAAAAAAATTAAGGGGACACCCCATTATTCCAATAAAATTTCTAGAAAAAAGAAAGAGGACGAAGAAGTCACCTAAGCTTTGCTGAAGACAATTCATTGTTCCGGAAAATTTAAACCAAATAGAGCTAGTAAGATGGGTCTTCTTGCAGTAAATGCAAATACCTAACTTTGAAAAACCAGCAAATAAGGAAAAAACAATGTCAGGAACCAAAGGCAAGAAATACAAATTTGAAAAGAAACCCAGAATATAAACTTTTTTTCTGAAAAAGAAACGCATAAAAGATGAGTTGAGAGAGCATCGAAAGAGAATCATGCAAGTAGACAGAGATTTCAATTTCAATTTCTTAAAAAATAGTATTACATCTCAAGTGGAGACATGATCATCAGGAATGGCAATACTTATGAAGAGTATATACAATAGTGTTAGTTTGAATGAGGTCATGGATGCATAGTGGAAGAGAACAAAGTAAATACTGGTCTTTACTAATGAAGGACATCATGACATATGATGTTAAGCTTCCACACATCAAACAAAATTTCAAATATTTTGCTTGATTACGCTGTTTAAATGCGTTCAATATTCTAAAGAGTTTCATATAAATTTGGGATGAAAAGTGTAGTAAAGCTCAATTTCAATTTGCTTTGAAGGACATCATGTAGAGCTTTTTAATACATAAAAATATTAAAGAATATCTTTCTATCATTTCCAGCTTAATTGGTAGGAATTTCCTCCACAAAAATGAGAAACCATGAGAATGTACTATTATATTCCGTAGCTACAAATCTAAAAGTACATTATATGATAAGGTGCAGACTCTATATGAACTCTTGGAGGACAAAATTAAGAACAGAGAAACCAAATGATTATTTAATAATCAGTTAGAGGATGGCAATGGATGAAGCAGTAAAGCGTGCCACTACTATCAGTGATGTTGAAAGAGTAGATTATTGGACCAACTAATCTCGCACTTTTAACACCAAAAGGTTTCTATTTTGTAGACAGGATTCTAGGAAAGTTTTACCTTCTTTTATTTTTGAATTTATAAGCTCATGCAAAATTATGTAACTTGAAGCAAAAAAATTTGTATGCACTACAAAAAAGCTACAAAAGAGAGTAACTCATTGCAACCCATACCCTCCCTTAATTAAGTTGAACAAATATCAACTACACTTCAAAAAATCTTGCAAGCACTCATGATCCATTTCAAGAACAGGAATTGGATAACATTATCTTGTCAAAAAGTATTGCTCAAACTTGCAGCACAACAGTTATTATTCGTGAAAGAGATGCAAGTGAAGAATTAGGTCAAGAGGTTATTTTGATTACATTTGTTTCATGCCTATGGTTAGTGTAACATAGTGGATACTGGGATATTTTTGTACATGACAAAAAGTGAAAAGCAAGCTACAGTACAAATTTCATTTTCCTGCAAAACAACTGTTGATAAATAGGAAAAGATGTTATAAATTTACATGTGATGAAATCAATTAGAATCTGTAGAGAACTACCACATGTACATATGTGATTAGCACGTGTGGTAGCTGGGTAAAATACTGCTTGCTTGAAGAGCACATATAGCTCCTGACGTAGAATTGCAACGATCTCCAAAAATCATACCCATTTTCCAAGACCTGCCACCCGCATTCATCAAATGTTTCAAAGGTCAGTGGAATAGTTCACCTATTGGCATTAGCTACAGATAGACAATGAAATATAGTAAAAATGCTCATAAATAAATGAAATATGAAATATTACTATACCATTAATTTGACCTTGTTTATTCTTTTTCCTAACACCTATCATGTTCATGTGTGTATACCTACATCTAGTATCTCCTAGCAAGCAACGACAATCTCCTAGATGAGAAAATTAGAGCTTTACTTTTTGTTACAACAGTTGCTATTGGATTCTTTTGAACTAAACAGAATACATCAAGCACACGTTATTAAGGTTCCTTGTTTTTATTTTTTTATTTTTTTTATTTCAGGTTCATCCATCCAGTATAAAAAATAAAAAATTAAATTAAAAGGGTAGAAGCACCCAAAATTTGTGTAATTTCTACTCCAATTCCAAAAAGGCAGCTAAGTTTTCAAATAAAAGGAAGAATATGGCTTATCATTAACCAAACGGCATAAAGAACACAAACTCCAATATATTGCATCTAGTTTCAAATAACAGATAAGGAAAAAAATATGGATATCCCGTCCAACCACATAGAATGCGTGTATGTGTTGAAGTGTTTCAGAATAAATTCAGAAGCTGGCTAGTTTGACAAGAACAAGAATGTACATAGGCTTCCACAGTTGAAGAGAAACTAACCAATACACAATTGCAATGTGATAATTGAAAGTGGCTTCATCAAGATTATCAACTCATTAATCCCTTAATATTCAATAATCTCTTCTTTCTACTAATAATGCACCTTAAATTTTACAGGCCTAATCAGTTGATTGCCTAGAGCCTTTGGGAATATCATCCTTCCTTCAAATACTAAATGAACAGAACACACTTTTCAAATTGGACTAAGACGCTAAAGCTAAAGCCCTTCGTGTTAATATATATAAAAAATAAAAATAAGAAGAAAACAAAAACATGAAATTGGATCAAAAATATCTTGCTCAAGAGACTCTTCATACTTCTCTCTTGCTCAAGTAATCATGCTATCACTACTCTAGGATAAAAGGTTTCTAAATTTATACGATGAGTTAAACAACTCAGTGAACCTGCTAAAGTGTTACTCTATTTTCTTTTCGTTAATGCAATTAATCTATGCACTATGAGTTGAAAGTGCATCATATTTCCTGAATATACACCTATTTGTTCCCCTCAAACCATGAAATAAGTCCTCATTCATATTCTCATTGACTCCCAGATGTTCTAAAAAAATAACCTTCCACCTATCCAAAACTTCTACACCTCTATAATTAGTAGTCTCTGGCAGTCTTCAACGGTATAATAATAGATGCCTTAAAGGACTTCTACCTTCACTATTGCCATGTTTGGTTCCTCGAAAGGGAGCGTATGGAAAGAGGTAGAGAAACTTATCGGTTTACCTCTGATTGTTTGGTATAATTGCAAATGAATTAGAAAGAGAGCAAAGCTGCATATGCCTCGACTTTACCTTTTTTGAAACCACGAGAAAAAACCTTCATTGCTTCTTTCTTCATCTCCACCCCGGCCAAACGCAACATATCGTTCAAATTACCAAATAAAATGAGTCATGCATATTATCAAACACATAGGGTGCATATTCCACTTCAAAACATAAATTTACAAAGAAACAAGTTTTAAAGAAAACGTATAGGGCATATGAAGAGACCCAATCTTCCAACAGTAAGTTTGATACCTTATTTTTGTAGGACAGCTTAATTATTCACTAATCTGTAGCTAAAGAAAATTTTTATCAATAAGACATAATGCATGTTCAAATTAGGCATAATTACTCACATGCAAGTAAAACTTCTAGCAACACATTTTTCAAAAAGAACAACAAACTATGTTCTTATAGTCTCGGAACAACTAATAATTTTCAAGACAAACCCCTATGAAATTAGGAAGCTCAAGAACGTGCTTTGCTTTCCATTAAAGCTGAATCAGCAACAAGGTTTCCAGTAACTCCTATTAGAAGAACATCCAGACTCAACTAAAGTAGTGTGTTCGCCTTTTTCACAAAAGAGCACTCGGTTCATCTTTTTCTCATAGATTTTCTTCTTTTAATCACTAAACATATCACTAATGCTGAAAAGAACCAAATGTTCTTTTTATCAATCTCTCTAAATTACATAGAATTGGCTCAAAAAGCCTCCCTCTTTTGATAGGAACTAATTTTCAACAAATGGCATAACAACACTAAGTCAGTGTATTATAATTTACAAAGTGTGTAAAAGCCCCAATCATATCTAGCTTAGAAAGGTTCCATCTATTTCTTGGCTTTTTGACTCCAAAAATATCGTAGTAGCTACTATAAAATAAGCAGTGAGGCAGGAAAAAATAACAATCATTATTGCTAAAGAATAGATAAATTTCGGCTTAAATAAATAAAATTAAATACGTTATAATGGATTCGGTTTGAGTGCGGGCATAACTAAATCTAATGGCAAAAGTATTTGGCTCCCTATGAACTGTGTGTCACAATGAAAACATCGACGCTAAGCAAGTATTGTTTCAGGTCAGAAAAAGAAGTGGACACAAGAAATTCTGGTAGTGTTGTTGAGTACATCCAAAATGTACTTCCTTGCCTTCGAGTTCTTGCATAAATATGAACTCTCCACTTTCTTGATTTATGTACGCCGAATCTTCAATTCTTCTAGACCTACTATGGTGAGCTAGAAGAATTCAATGCTGCTTCGTTATACCTAAATCATTGGACCAAATGATATGTTAAAAATAAAGTATGAAGATTATCAATGTCACAAGAAACATGCAACAAGGCACCAATAAATGTATAAAAAAAGACCCACAAATATAAGAAAAATAAGTAAAGCATGCCACACTGACCAATACAGAAGATCCACAAAGAACATAGGAATCTTATACCAGAAAAAAAGGATGCGAAACAGTAGAAAAAATCAGAGATGAGTTTAGAAAGAAAAATGAGAACTTCATCCTTACCCCTCAAATATGAGTCACCTAGAAATCACTATCAAATGGCTTCTCCATAAGAGGCCTTTCCCGTTTCTTCCCTTGAAGCCGGAAAAAAATTCAATGCGCATCCGAAAACCTTCAATTGTTTGAACCATCTCCGTAATGAAAGTTTATTTGAATGTTCAAACCCTTGGTTTCAAACCCTAAAATTTCAAATTCCTGGATGAAATTATAATGTAAAAAATATTATTTCCATGCAATAATTTATTTTTTTTGATGAAGTAAGGTGTTTCATTAAAAAAGCATCAAGGAGATGCATAATTACATAGTTACTAGGGGGCCTAGTTACAAAGGCAAAAGCAAAAAGGAGGAGCTAGACCCTATACAAATTGTCAATGTAGGACCAGAGTACTAACAAAGTCCAAAAAATGATCAGTACTAATTACAGGGGACAATTTTGTCCAGCAAAAAAGTTCAAATAGGCATTTTGCCTTAAGAGAGTGATTTGAAGTTGAGATGCCATCAAAGCACCTTCTATTTCTCTCTGTCCATAAACACCAAAAAATAGTTGCCGGAATCATCAACCAGATTTTCTTGATGGCCCTATCAACTTTCCACTGAATCCAACTAATGTGTGCATGTCTCATATTTTGAGGCATAACCCAACTCAGACCGAAAATACTATAGAACATATTCCAAATATCAGTGGCAACTGGGTAGTGCAAGAACAAATGACTGACAGTTTCCTGCTTCCTCTTACAAAGGTAGCATCTGTTGACCAGCTGGAATCCTCTCCTGTTAAGGTTGTCTTGTGTTAAACAAGCTTCATGTAATGCAATCCAATTGAATCATATAACCTTAATAGGTAGTTTGGTCCTCCATATCAATTTCCATGGCCAGGCATCAAGCACCTGATTCTGAGTGCAGTTTTGCATGTAACACTCTTTGACTGTGAAGATACCCTTGCTACCCCAACACATAGTGTCTGAAATATCTTCATCAATGTTGTATCTTTCCACTCCTGCTAGCATTTCCATCAAACTTTCCATTTCCCAATCTTGGACAGACCTTCGCAGATGCACATCCCAGTTGTTGTTGCACCTGTTCTGAGAAATTGAGGAGTTCTTGTCCATTGCAATTTGGAAAATGTTAGGATAGTCATCCATGAGGGCTGTGTTATTCAGCCAAATGTCTTTCAAAAAAATCTGATGTGCTCTCCATTACCCGGTTTGAAGTGGATCTTCTGGAAAAATTCATTTTTCAATTGGCTAATAAACTTCCAGGGACCAACACCATAAGGGGCATTTGCAATTTTAGTGCTCCAATTGTCCTTTTTCCCATGTTTTGCAACAATCACCTTCTTCCATAGACTTGTCTCACCTGTACCATACCTCCATAGCCACTTCATCAGCATACTTTTGTTGTGTACTGCTAAATTATTGATCCCCAGTCCTCCATTGCTTTTTGGCCGTATGACTTTATCCCATTTTATCAAGTGGAATTTGTGAGAGTTGTTATTCCCTTCCAAAAGGAAATCTCTTCTGATTTTATCCAATTGCTTTAACACCTTTTTAGGGATAGGGAACAAAGACATATAATAGGTAGGTATGCTGTCAAGTACACTACTAATAAGAGTTAATCTACCTCTCATAGATAAGTATTGCATTTTCCAAGTGGCCAGCCTCTTTTCAAATTTTTCTACAACATCATTCCAAATTTCACAATTCTTGAATTTGGCTCCCAGAGGGAGACCCAAGTAGGTGGAGGGGAGTGCTCCAATGCTGCAACCCATAGTTTCTGCCAACTCTACTATGTTGTTCACATTGTTGACTGGGTAGATAATGTTTTTCTGTTTGTTGATGTGTAATCCTGATAAGGCTTCAAAGAGTAGGAGGGTGAGATTAAGGTATAGGAGTTGTGTTCTTTCTGCCTCACAAAAGATCATAGTATCATTCGCGTACAGTAAATGAGATATAGTAATTGTACTCCCAGCATTGGTGCCAACTCTGAAACCCTGAATCCATTGCATTTGTCTGGCCTTTTCCAACATCTTACTAAGACCTTCCATGGCTAATATGAACAAAAAGGGGGAGAGTGGATCGCCTTGTCTGATCCCTTTTTGAGGAGAGAAGAAGCCCACAGGGGATCTGTTAATTAAAATTGAATATTTAACAATAGAGATGCAATACCTTATCCATTTTATCCACTTGTCACCGAAGCCCATCTTTCTCAAGATAGATATTAGGTATGACCAGTTCAATTTATCGAAGGCTTTCTCTATATCCAGCTTGCACATAACTCCAGGTTCTCCGGTTTTAATCCTCCAGTCCAAAACCTCATTAGCTATGAGAGTTGCATCAGTTATCTGCCTTTGTTTGATGAAGGCATTTTGGTAGCTAGAAACTAGCTTCCCAACAACCAACTTCAATCTCTCTGCTAGAACCTTGGCCACTATCTTGTAAACACTTCCAATAAGGCTAAGTGGCCTAAAATACCTGAGTTCAATTGTACCCTTCTTTTTAGGTACTAAATCAATGAAAGATGCATTGCAATACCTCACCATGTAGCAATGCTGGTGAAAGTAGTTTAGGGCCTCCATGACCTCTGCTTTAATGAAACCCCAAGAATTTTGGAAGAAAGCCATGGTGAAACCATCTGGCCCTGGGGCCTTATCGGGCGCACATGATTGAATGACCCTAAGCACTTCATCTTCTTCAAACCCTTTTTCTAGCAACTCTCTGTCTGCCTCAGTGAGTCTGGCTACTTCCTCAAAGATGGCAGTAGGCCTCCACTATTCACTTTCTTTGTATATATTCTGGTAGTAATTCAAGATCTCCTCATTGATCACTTCCTTGTCCTCTGTGATCTCATTATCAATTTTGAGCTTTTCAATTGAGTTGTATCTTCTGTGAGAGTTTTTGGAAGTATCTATTGTTCCTGTCCCCTTCTTTTAGCAATAGGCATCTTGATTTTTGTCTCCATGAAGTTTCTTCAGCTTTGGCAATTTCCATTAGTTCCCCTTTCATATTAAGAAACCTTTGTTTTCCAGGTTAAGAAGGAGGTTTGTTCTCTGTTGCTTGTTCTAAAGCTGAAAGCTCTTCTA
The DNA here is from genome assembly GCA_005239525.1 of Nicotiana knightiana. NCBI lineage: Eukaryota > Viridiplantae > Streptophyta > Magnoliopsida > Solanales > Solanaceae > Nicotiana > Nicotiana knightiana. Next base: position 29,598 of record ML426824.1, on the reverse strand, counting down.
GTATTCTGCTTCTTCTTGCCTCTAGCTTTCCATAGACTTCCTTGTTCCATTTGGAGATGTCTTTATTCAGGTTTCTCATCTTCTGAACAAGTATGAAATCAGGGCTGCCGTTAATCACATAACCTTTCCACCACTCCTTCACCATGTCCATGAACCTCTCTTGCTGGAGCCACATACTTTCGAACTTGAAGTAGTATGGAGTTGAAGATCAGTCACCACTTTCTAGCATTAGAGGCTTGTGATCTGAAATAGGTCTTGGCATTGCCACATGTTTGATAGAATTAAAGCTCTCATTCCATTCTGTAGAGATAAGGAACCTATCAATTCTTGAGGCATGTAGATTGTTTTCCCCCCTTGACCATGTGTATTGTGCCCCGTGTAAAGGAAGGTCGATTAGCTGAAGATCTGAAATTATTTCAGAGAAGCTTTTCATGGCTTTGGTTCTTCTGTTGCAATTGTATCTCTCAGACTCAAATCTGCACACGTTGAAATCCCCACTTATAACCCATTGATCACTCCATATACCCCTTATTGCTCCCAACTCTTGCCAGAAGTCATTCCTATCTGTGTTGTTGTGTGGGCCGTAAACTCCTGTAAAACCCCACCTGAAATCCTCATGCAAACTCTCAAGGATGCATGTAATTGAAAAACATCCTTGGTGAGAGTCAACAGACCTCCAAAATCTTTTGTCCCATAAGATAATAATACCTCCACTGTTGCCGTTTGCCCCTAACTCTGCCCAGTCAACCACCTATTCCCCCATATCTGATAAATCATACTTGAAGGAATGCCATCCATTTTGGTTTCTTGTAGACACAAGATATCAGCTTTCCACCTTCTGACCATTGAAGCTAGAGTGCATCTTTTATTCTTATTATTTAGCCCCTGGATGTTCCAACTGAGAATTTTGACCTTCATCTGGACAGTATCTTGCAATGCTGGCCCCTATCACTTTTCTTCCTCCCATCATAGTTGATGCCACAAATTAGGTTCTGAACTTCATATTCCCCTTTTTTCCTCCCCTTTCTTTTCTTACTGGAAGTAGAAGAAGATCCTCTTTTTTGTAATTAAACCTGCCTCTTCTAGTCCATTCTTAGAATTAGGTCTAGGATTTCATGTTCAAAACCGGCTATATTGATCCCAAAAGCCTTGCATGCCTTTCCCATAACTAGTTTTGTCTATTTAGAAGTCTCTATTGTTGTGGGTTGCTGGTTACTTGTTGAATTTCTTGTAGTTCTAATGCATCACCGTCGTGCCAAGAGAGGGGAAGAGATTCACTGTGAGAATCAGTGTCAGAACAAAACAGAGCAGTAGAAGCAGATTCTAACCAATTCAACCTCTGTGAAAGACCTCTGAGGTTGTTGATGAAGGTTTCAGCTTTGTCATCGGCATCATCATCGGCTTCTGAAAGGGGGGTAGTTGTTAAAACCTGCGTATTTGATTTTGTAATGACTGGGTTGGCATGGGAGTGCTGGAGATCAACAGATGAGAGAGGCACTACATTGCTGTGAAGTAGACTAGGGTCTGGTAAAGTTCTGATGGCACGCCAATACTGAAAGCTGATGGGTTTATTTTTTTTTTCCTTAGAATGGGCCTTCTTGTGTGGGCCTTTTGAAAAGAAGTTTATATTTTGGTCCAAATTCCCTGGGACTCTACTAATATCTGAGTTGCTGGATTCATTGGGCCTAATTATAAATTTCCCTTGCTTGGCCCGTGATATAATGAGACTAGGTAAAGGACCCAAAACTTTTGAATTAAAGTGCCCTATCTCCAGCTGGCTGTCTACTGCCGCTTTTGAATTAAAGTGCCCTTCCACGTGCTGTGATTTGACCTGATTTTCGACACCATTCCCCAAATTCACCGCTGCTTTGATTGATGAAATTCCCAACCTTTTTTCTCCGGCCTTTCGAACTGGTTTTGGTGTTGTAGCCACATCTTTCAAAATTGAGATTTCATATTTCCAACAGTCCACTTCGAGCTCTAACTTATCTGGAAATTTAGCACTACTGTTGCTAACACAAATTCTTGCCCAAAGATAGTGGCTCTGATGCTTCGTGTCCTCATCAATACCTATGTAGCGACCTCTAAGATCTCCAATGGTTCTGAAAGTATCAAGTTTCCATGCGTGGACGGGAATTCCAAACGCTTTAATCCATTTCTGGCAAGCAATTTTAGTACCGGCCACCGCCGACCACTACTGCAAAGAGAGACAACGTCCATTCCAGAACCAATCCCCTGCATGGACTCTCACAGCTTCTTGCCTTGAAGGAAGTTCGAAGAGAAACTGATTAAGAGACATCGGAGTCACTCTCATACCAGCACAGATCCTCCATCTATTCACAAACCATTTCTGGATAACTTCTTGATTTGGACTGTAATTGAACGGATCATTGAAGGTACCAACCAGGCATCTAGCAAGAAAATGATGACTCTCACCACCCGAGTCGACTATAATAGCATTGTCCACCTCCCTTGTTGTAGACTTTGTTAACACCGGCCACTAAGCAATCTTAGCCGTGTCAACATATGACTTTTTCTGGTGAGTATAGGTTGGCCTATATCTGTTTGAGAACTGCTTCCCCAGAAAGTGGAGGGTTTTATCGTCTATGTCTCCCCAGCCTATGTTGAAGTCAGCTTCAGGGATGATTACAGACTTCTTCTTGTCCCCCAACCACGTTTCAATGCGAATAAAACGCCCATAGAAGTTGAAATTAACAAAAACTCTGTAATAGTATGCTTGTGATTTCCACCCCCATCGTCTGTTATAATTTCCTGCCCTTTTAGATGCTTGCTTGAGTGCTTCACATACCCGCCGGAGGTTCTCCTCATCTATACTAATTTTGCATGAATATCTTTTGCCCCTTTCGATCCAATCGAACCACTCCTCACCCAAGTTGATAAGCTTAAAAGATTTAAACCCTGAAATAAAAAGCATTTTTCCCTCCATGATGAAAAATTAAAGAAGATTATCAGAAGAGAAATGTGTCGTAACATGTTTCAGAGAGAGAGAATATGGCTGGGCACATTTCCCAAGTCAGAGAACAATTGGTTAGCACTTCTTTTAAGTTTGTAAAAATAAGAAACTTCGTTATTTCCATGCAATAATTTAGGAAACCTTTGTTCTAGGTCAGAATTTGGTTCGAATACTATAGATGAAATTAGTAAGCAAAAAACTAATAGGAAGAACAAATATACTCACCAGAAAGACGGAATGCAAAAGCTGAAGGATGGAGGGAATTAAAAATCTAAGAAAGTTCTCTTAGATGGCAAAGAAGAACAAAAGGAAGACCATAATCCAAACACACGTGGTGTTTCATGTAGGACACCTGGAAGTCAATAAGATTATACTTTTACCATAATACCCACCTTTGGTCGTCCAAGACCTTTCACTCATTACTATTTCATGCTTTTTTTATACAGACCTTTCACAGATGTACACTTTCTATAGGCAAGGGAAAAGCAAGGTGGTACGGTATAAAGAAGTACTTATTTCATGCTTTTTTTTTATTTTTCACCGATGTTCATATCGGTATTTGTATTGGAGTACGATTATATTCGAATTCGTGCCACATAGGACCTCATTCGGGAACGCTACCTACCAAAAAAAATTCATTCAGTACTCGTACCCGAAACCTCTGACTAAAGGAACAACATTCCATCCCTGCACCATTATCCTTCGGTGGTTCACCTATTTCATGATGCTGCAACGGGACACTTTAATATTGTTTATAATTTACAGAGCAAAGGGCGAGAAATTATTGAGGTAATCATTAAAAGATTTTACAAAAAAGCAGCGGACATCAGTACAACCATGTCAAAAAAAATATATTAAGGCAATTGACAAAGGAAAAGAAATAAGAGAATATTATCCATATAAGTTATCAGGGGCAGACCTAAGTTGGTGGTTGATGGGTCACGTAATCCCGTTAGCCTCAGCAAGAATTCTGTATATACATATTATATATATCTGTATTTATATACCGAGCCCTAGATACATGATTGTAGGGGATCAACAATGGAACAACTCAATTGAAGCAAAAGCTGAAGTTAGTTAGTTAGTAGCTAAAAGTTAGTTAGAAGCAGTTAATTGGCGGGAAAGTTAGTTATGACCAAAATAACTAATTCTGTTAGGAAATCTGTTAGTAGGAGTTAGATGCGATGGAAATGTAATAGCTACTACATATAAATGATTATAAGATACATTTTGGTGGTTATGAATATACTGTACATCATTTCTCTCTCAATCTCTCTTCTCTCTTTTTCTTCCTAAATATGTAAACCTATATTCTCTACTGTTTTCCTCGATTTGATCATGGATCAGTGCTACGATCCTCGAGTTCCTTGTGAATTCCTGCAATCGTGTATCATTGGTATGAGAGGTGTGTGATCCTTGGAAGCCATGGCGAAAGGAACACGATCGACTTATAGTGCGACTGAAGAAAACTTTGACCTTCGTGAATTGATGCAGAAATTGATAGCTGGTGTAGGGGATTTATCAGGTGAAGTCTTAGTTTTGAAACAATTGGATCAAACAGTACTTGAATTGAAGGAGCAGATGAACAATTCGAAAGAACACCAGAGGGATAAAGCTCCATTAACACATGATGGAGAACCTTCAGAATCTAGGTCACATAGAGAAAGAAGTCCTACGAGTTGTAATCACCACAACTCTAACTTCTCTAGGTGGTCTAGGATGGAGTTTTTACGGTTCAATGGAGATGATCTGAGATCCTGGTTATTCAAAATTGAGCAGTTCTTTTCTATGGAAAAGGTGGATGCTGAAGAAAAGGTGGAAGTTGCTGCTTTACAATTGGAAGGATAAGCTATCCAGTGGCATCTCTCTTTCATGAGATACAGACAGTATTTACAACCTGCTACTTGGAATGAATATGTGATGGCATTAGTTGAAAGGTTTGGGGCTGATTTTGATGATCCAATGGAGGAAATCAAAAAGGTCAAGCAGACTGGAAGTGTTAGGGACTATCAAGTTGTCTTTGAAATAAACTTGAATAGGGTGAAATTATCTCAAGAAAATGCAATCAGTTGCTTCATTGGAGGATTGAAACATGAGTTGAACATTGCTATGAAATTGACCAATCCAACAAATCTGTCTTGAGTGTATAGAACTGCCAGGATGCATGGAGTCTACTTGGCTGCAACTAAGCAACAGTCCTATGCAACAAATTCTTCAACTAGGAGGTATTCAACTCAAAGCAAAAGTGGTAAGCCTCTATTACCAACTCCTAATTCTGGTAATACTGTCTATAAGGGTTTACCAATAGAGTATTAAGTATAGAGGAAATGAATGATAAGAGGGCAAGGGATTGTGTTATTTCTGTAATGAAAAGTATCTGTCAGGTCATAGATGTAACAGTTCTAAACATTTATATCTATTGGAGTTAGAAGAAATAGAAGAGTTGGTATCTAGTGAAGAAGGGCATGGGTTGGAGATTCAAGAGGAGGAAATTGAATTACTGGATCCAGCTCAGGGTATGGAACAAATGGAAATATCCATCCATGCTTTGAATGGTTCACTTGGGTATAGAACTTTAAAGGTCACAGGTTATTATGCAAAGAAAGCTTTAAGCATATTGATTGACACAGGTAGCTCCCACAATTTCATAGATCCTGAATTGGTCAAGCATTTAGGGTGTACAATAAAGTCTACCAAACCTCAGCTAGTAGCTACTGCTAATGGTAATATGATGGTAGATCGTTTATGTACAATAACTTGGCTGCTACAAGGGGCTTAGTTTTCAGCAGAATTCTTGTTGTTACCTTTAGGTTCATGTGGAGTAGTGTTCGGAGTACAATGGCTACTAACACTGGGGGATATTAAAATCAATTTTAGGAAGCTGACTATGGAGTTTTGGTACTGTAACGACCCGGTTGGTCGTTATGTAGAACCTGCATTATATTTACTGTTATTGCCTTGTCATAGGTTGGTTATACCATTTATGATGTGTTAGAGTTGGTTGGCTCAGGTTCAGAATGGTTGTAGTGAGAATTTAGACATTTAGTCTTTAAAAATATCTTTATAGTTGGAAAAGTCAACTGAGAGTTGACTTATTGGTAAATGACCTCGGAATGCAGATTTTATGAATCAGATAGCTTCGTTAGGTGATTTGGGACTTAGAAGTGTGTTTAGAATATTTTTGTGATGTCCGGTGTAGAATTAGGCTTGAATTAGCGAAAGTTAGTTTTTGGTGACTTTCGCTCGGCAGTGGAAAATAGGATGGGGTCAGAATGGAATTTCGAAAGTTGGAAGAGATTTGTAATGTATTTTGGATATGTCTGCAAAATTTCAAGTCAATCGGAGTTGTTTTGGATAGTTTCGGCATCGTTGGTAGATTTTAGAAATTTCAAAGTTCTTAGGCTTGAATCCGGTGTGATTTTTGTGTTTTGACGTTACTTTTAGTGTTTTGAGAGTGCAACTAAGTTTGAATGATCATTTATGATGTGTTGGTAAATTTGGTTGGGGTCCCGAGGGGCTCGGGATTGATTTCGGATGGTTAACGGGCATTTTGGATTTGGAAAAGTCTGTTGATTTTCTGGTGTTAGCACAACAGTATTTTGTGCATCGCGATCGCAAGATCAAGGTCCGCGATCGCGTAGAGTAATCTGGAGCCTAGTCATTTTGTGAATCACGATCGCGGAAGTAGGAGTGTGATCGCGTAGGTGTGCAACGTTGGTCTGTGCGATCGCGTGAGTATTGGTGCGATCGCGTAGGGTTAGAAACGCGTGTGTGGGGGCTAGTCAATTGTGCTACGCAATCGCGTGGTCAGGTTCGTGATCGCGTACGTTCAGGTCATAAGGAACTGCGATCGCGTGGCATTTGTTGCGATCGTAGAGAGTATATTTGGGAAGCTGAGGATTAGTGCTTCGCGATCGCGTTGTGGGTCCCGCCATCGCGATGAATAAAGACCTGGACAGTATTTAAATAAACCCTCTGCGACCAATACCCACTTTTCCACCATTTTGAACGGGAAGAAGCTTTTGAGGCGATTTTAAAGAGAAAATAATTGTTCTTCATTAAGGTAAGGATTTTGGACCCTAAAACTCGATTGTAGGTGATTAAAGACCAAATTATCAGTGTTTAATTTATGAAAATCAGTAGAAAAGATGGAATTAGGGCTTGAGATTATGAGACCTTTAGGAGATGATTTGAGGAGTCAAACGAACTTTGATTTTAGAGTTCTTTATATGTATAGACTCGTGAGATGATGAAGAACATTTTGGTATAAAATTTATCAATTTCCGAGACGCGGGCCCGGGGGTCGGATTTTGGGTAATTTCGGGTTTTGTGCTAAAATTGGTATTTTTCAATTGGAATTCATTTCCTTAGCATAATTTGATGAGAAAAGTCTGATCTTTATAAATTTCCCTAGCACCCGAAAGTTGATTCGAGAGGCAAGTGGGTTGCAGAGTAGCTTTTCGGGCTAGTTTGAGGTAAGTAATGTCTTTAACTCCTGTCTGAGGGTATGAAACCCCGGACTTTACATCCTTTCAGGGGTCCGGAGTGACGCACATACTGGATGACGAGTGTGAGGAGTGCACGAATTGGAAATTTGGAAAAATGTACCTTTTTAGGCAACTATTGAGTTGCGAAACCGCTTTTAAAGCATCTGATTTATAGTATTACTGTGTTTTGATATACTTGGGTTGTAAGACATATTTGGGGCCTAGTGTCGATCTGTTTAACCCTTTGGGATCTATTTTACTAATATTCTCACCACTTTGAAACTACGATTTTACACTCAGTCTTTCTTGTGAAATTGTTGACATCCTATTTGATGATATTACTATTTCTTTAAATGAAATACTATTTTGGGTCGAGAACCCTGTTTTACTCATGGCCCGAGTGACATGCTGAGAGTGTCTGACTGAGTGAGGCCGAGGGCTAATGTTGTGAGGATGTTATGATATGATAGAGGCCGAGTTCTTGAGAGTGATTTATGCCATGATGTAGCTTGTTCATAGCGCTTGGGTTGTTGGAGCCCCTCTGGAGTCTGTACACACCCCCAGTTAGCGCAGGTACCACTTGAGTGCGAGTACCGAGTGATGAGTTATTGGGAGGCATGAGTGACAGTAAGGTTGCCCGCGGGGATGATACTGAGTGATGGTGAGATGCTTAGGGAAATTGTTACGAGTGATGATTATGGCCCAAGGGGAAGTTTTGTGATGATATTTTACTGAGTTTTTTACTATGATTCACTTCATTTTTCAAACTGATATTACTGAGAGTTTTACTGAGAAATATTAGAAAATATACTTGTTTCAAAGGATTTTTACGGAAACTGGTTTTCAAACTCATGTATTTGATGTATACCTTATGGAGACTTGATGTTTTACTGTTTTGTGGATTGGTGTATCTATGTTGTGTGTTTCATATACTTCAGAATGTGATTTATTTTTATTACTACTAAGTTGGCGTACTCATCATTACTCCTTGCACCCATGAGTGTAGATCCAAGTACCGGTTCGGAGCAGTAGTCGTCCGAGTTCACTGTCATCAGCGTTTGGGATTTCGAGGTAGCTATCCAGCGTCCGCAGCTTCTCCACTTCCCTTTTTCATATAGTACTTAGTATTTGATTCATAGACATTTATAATGACATTAGCAGAGTTATTTTATTTCTTAGATGCTCGTGATCAGTTGACTCCAGTCTTGGGGGATTAGTTTAGACTGTTGAATTATATTACTGATGCTTAAAGACTTAGAGAAAATATTTTTATTGCGTACATTGCTGATTATTATTGATTATCGAAATATTATAATAGAACAAATGTGTAGTTATGTGATGGTTGGCTAGCCTAGTTCCACGATAGGCGCCATCATGACCTTTTAGGATTTGGGGTCGTGACAAGTTGGTATCAGAGCTCTAGGTTACATAGGACTCAACGGTCATGAGCAGGTTTAGTAGAATCTTGCGGATCGGTACGGAAACGTCTGTACTTATCTTCGAGAGGCTACAGAACTCTTAGGAAAAATCTCATTTTCTTGAACTCTTTCGTGCCAATCTATTGGTTCTTGAAATCTAAACTCATGTTGTTTCATTCTCTCACAGATGGTGAGGACACGCACTACCGATCAGGGTGACCAGACACCAGCTAGACCCACAAGGGGTCGGGGCCGTGGTGGAATTCGGGGACCAGCCCGTGCAGCAGCCGGGACAGTACCACATGATCCCCCTATCATTCAGGATCAGGTTCCCGCCGAGGGTGCTCTAGCGGGACAGGCTCAGGCACCGGCAGTGCCTATTGTTATTTCGGGTCTTCAGGAGACCCTGGCTTAGATATTGACGGTGTGTTCCAGTTTAGCTCAGGCAGTTGCTATGTCTACTACTGCCACTGCAGCTCAGGCCGGGGGAGGCATTCAGACTCCAGCTGCCGGGACACCTGAGCAGGGTGTACAGGGTATTCAGGCACCGGGGGTAGTCCCAGCCCAACCGGTTGCCCTAGCTCAGGACTATGTAGTCCCAGTTATGCTCGAGGATGAGCAACGTGGGCTGGAGAGGTTTAGTAGACTTCAGCCTCTGAATTTCAGTGGCACAGAGGGTGAGGATGCCCAAGGTTTTCTTGATAAATGCCAGAGGATACTACGTACTGCGGGTATTTTGGAGACCAGTGGGGTGTCGTTTGCTACATTTTAGTTTGCGGGTGCTGCTTTCACCTGGTGGGAGTCATTCGAGAGGCGTAGGCCGGTTGGTTCAGCACCTCTCACCTGGCAGCAGTTCTCCATGATCTTTTTTGACAAGTATGTTCCTCAGTCCCACAGAGAGGAGCAGCGCAGGCAGTTTGAGAAGCTGCGCCAGGAAGAGTTGTTAGTTACTCAGTACGAGATGAGGTTTTCCGAGTTGGCTAGACATGCTTCGGAGTTAGTCCCTACTGACAGGGAAAGGATCAGGATATTTGTAGATGGTCTCACATATCAGGTTCGCATTTTGATGACCAGAGAGAGAGTGTCTGGAGCTACATTTGAGCAGGTAGTTGACTTTGCTCAGGAAATTGAGTCGGTTCGTAGGCAGGAGCATGAGGAGAGGGAGGCCAAGAGGCCTCGGGGATCAGGTAGCTTTAGTGGTGCCCCTTCTAGAGTGCAGTTTCAGCACAACAGAGGTCGTCCATTTAGACCTCCACAGCCAGCTCGCCCAGTTTACAGTAGTGCATCTTCGGGACAGGGTCCTCACAGTTCTCATCAGGGACGCTCATCTTTTAGTGCCCTTCCAGCTCAAAGCTCCTCTAGAGCATCATCATATCAGGGTTCTTCTATGCATGGTTCATTCAATGGTTATCATGGTGGTAGGGGTTCTCTTCAGTCTCCATCTCCAGCTCCAGGTGGTTGTTTGAGTGTGGAGAGTTCGGACATGGGTGGAGGCAGTGTCCCCATCGTCCTGGTAGTTCATCTCAGCATAGGGTTCAGTCCTCGATTTCAGCCCCAGTCACTTCACCACCTACCCAAGCAGCCAGGGGTGATGGTCAGGCAACTAGAGGCCGCCCTAGAGGGGGAGGTCGAGCAAGTGGAGGCCAACCATGTATTTATGCACTTCCGGCTAGGCCTGATGCTATGGCCTCAGATGCGGTGATTACAAGTACTATCTCAGTGTGTCACAGTGATGCTTTGGCTTTATTTGACCCTGGTTCCACGTACTCTTATGTCTCATCCTATTTTGTTCACTTTCTGAATATGCCCCGTGAGTCTTTAGTTACATTTGTTCATTTTTTGACTCCAGTGGGCGATACTATTATTATGGACCGTGTGTATCGGTCGTGTCTTATATCTATTGAGGGTCTGGAGACCCGAGTGGACTTGATGTTAATCAGTATGGTCGATTTTGATGTGATTCTGGGCATGGATTGGTTATCCCCATGTCATTCTATCCTTGATTGTGACGCTAAGACTGTAAACTTAGCTATGCCTAGAGTTCTGAGGGTTGAGTGGAGAGGGTCTATAGAGCATGTGTCTAGAGAGTGATTTCTTATTTGAAGGCTCAGTGTATGGTTGAGAAAGGGTGTGAGTCTTATCTTGCTTTTGTGAGGGATGTTAGTAGTGAGACTCCTTCTATGGATTATGTTCCTGTGGTCCATGATTTTCCCGACGTATTTCCTGCAGACCTGCCAGGTATGCCACCGGACAGGGATATTGATTTTGGTATTGACTTGGTGCCAGACACCCAGCCCATCTCTATTCCACCTTACCGCATGGCACCATCGGAGTTGAAAGAATTGAAAGAGCGGCTTCATGAACTCTTATATAAGGGGTTCATTCGGCCTAGTTTGTCACCTTGGGGTGCACCCGTGTCGTTTGTGAAAAAGAAAAATGGCTCCATGCATATGTGTATTGATTATAGGCAGCTGAATAAGGTTACGGTGAAGAATAGGTATCCCTTGCCCCGTATTGATAACTTGTTTGATCAGCTTCAAGGAGCTAGGGTGTTCTCCAAGATTGACTTGAGGTCTGGGTATCATCAGTTGAAGATTCGGGATTCTAACATTCCGAAGACTTCTTATAGGACCAGATATGGTCATTATGAGTTTATGGTTATGTCATTTGGGTTGACCAATGCCCCAGCCATGTTCATGAAATTGATGAACAGCGTGTTTCAGCCTTACCTTGATTCTTTCGTCATTATGTTTATTGATGACATCCTGGTGTATTCTCGTAGCCAGGAAGGGCATGCTCAGCATTTGAGGGTTGTGTTACAAAGGTTGAGGGAGGAGAAGCTTTATGCAAAATTCTCCAAGTGTGAGTTTTGGCTTGGTTCAGTATCTTTCTTGGGGCACGTGGTGTCTAGTGAGGGTATTCAGGTTGTTCCGAAGAAGATTGAGGCGGTGCAGAGTTGGCCCAGACCGTCCTCAGCTACGGAGATCAGGAGTTTCCTTGGTTTGGCGGGATATTACCGTCACTTCGTGGAAGGATTCTCTTCTATTGCTTCACCTTTGACCAAATTGACCCAGAAGGGTGCTCCATTCAGATGGTCTGATGAGTGTGAGGAGAGCTTTCAGAAGCTCAAGTCAGCATTGACCACAGCTCCGATGTTGCTTTTTCCTATTAGTTCGGGTTCTTACACAGTCTATTGTGATGCTTCTAGAGTTAGCTTGGGAGCAGTATTGATGCAGGACGGTAGGGTGATTGCCTACGCGTCTAGATAGTTGAAGGTGCACGAGAAGAATTATCCAGTGCACGATCTTGAGTTAGCTTCCATTGTTCATGCCTTAAAGATTTGGATTCATTACTTGTATAAAGTACAGTGTGAGATTTTCATTGATCACCGTAGTTTGCAGTATCTGCTGAGGCAGAAGGACTTAAATTTGCATCAAATAATGTGGTTAGAACTTCTCAAGGATTATGACCTCACTATTTTGTATCATCCGGGGAAGGCCAATGTAGTGGCCGATGCCTTGAGTCGCAGAGCTGAGAGTTAGGGGAGTCTAGCTTACCTTTCAGTAGCAGAGCGGCCTTTAGCACTTGATGTTCAGGCTTTAGTGGGTCAGTTGGTGAGATCTGATTTGTCATACCCTCCGTGGGTATTAGCTAGCATGGCTTCCCGGTCTTGTCTTTATGATCAGATTAGAGCTCGGCAGTATGATGACCCGCATTTGTTAGTACTTCAGGATAGGGTCCATCGGGGTGATGCCAGGGATGTGACTATTGGTGACGACGGTGTTATGAGGATGCATGGCCGTATTTGCGTGCCCAATGTGGATGGGCTTCGGGAGTTGATATTAGAATAGGCCCACAACTCGCGGTATTACATCCATCCGGGTGCTGCGAAGATGTATCAGGAGGATCTGAGACAGCAGTATTGGTGGAGGCGGATGAAGAGAGATATTGTTGAGTATGTAGCACGGTGTCTCAACTGCCAGCAAGTCAAGTATGAGAACCAGAGTCCAGGTGGATTACTTCAGAGGTTAGATATTCCGGAGTGGAAGTGGGAGCGGATCACTATGAACTTTATAGTTGGGCTTCCACGGACTTTGAAGGGTTTTGATGTTATTTGGGTCATTGTGGATAGATTGACCAAGTCCGCACACTTCATTCCTGTTGGTACTACTTATACTTCAGAGCGGTTAGCTGGTATTTACATTAGGGAGATTGTCCGGTTGCATGGAGTTCCGGTTTCTATTATTTCTGACAGAGGTACTCAGTTCACATCTCAGTTTTGGAGGGCCATGCAGAGAGGTATGGGTACTCAGGTAGAGTTGAGCACAACATTTCATCCTCAGACCGACGGGCAGTCGGAGAGGACTATTCAGATTTTAGAGGACATGTTGCGTGCATGTGTGATTGATTTTGGTGGTCCATGGGATCAGTTTCTGCCACTAGCGGAGTTTGCATATAATAACAGCTACCAGTCCAGTATTCAGATGGCCCCGTATGAGGCTTTATATGGTAGGAGGTGTAGATCTCTGGTTGGTTGGTTCGAGCCCGGTGAGGCTAGACTATTGGGGACATATTTGATTCAGGATGCCTTGGAGAAGGTGAAGTTGATTCAATAGCGACTTCGCACGACGCAGTCTAGGCAGAAGAGCTATGCGGACCGGAAGGTCCGGGATGTGTCTTTTGTGGAAGGTGATAAGGTATTGCTGAAGGTATCACCCATGAAGGGTGTTATGAGGTTCGGAAAGAGGGAAAAGCTGAGTCCACGGTTTATTGGTCCTTTTGAGGTACTTCAGAAGGTTGGAGAGGTGGCTTATAGACTTGCCTTGCCCCCCAGCCTATCGAGTGTTCATCCGGTATTTCATGTGTCGATGCTCCAGAAGTATGTTGGTGACCCATCTCATGTTTTGGACTTCAGCACAGTTCAGCTAGAGGGTGATATGTCATATGAGGTAGAGCCAGTAGCAATTTTAGATCGTTAGGTCAGAAAGTTGAGGTCCAAGAATATAGCTTCAGTGAAGGTACATTGGAGAGGTAAGCCAGTGGAGGAGGCTACTTTAGAGACCGAGCAAGAGATGCGGAGCAGATATCCTCACTTGTTTGAGACTTCGGGTATGTTTCTAGACTTGTTCGAGGACGAATGTAACGACCCGGTCGGTCGTTACATAGAACCTGCACTATATTTACTGTTATTGCCTTGTCATAGGTTGGTTATACTGTTTATTATGTGTTAGAGTTGGTTGGCTCGGGTTCAGAATGGTTGTAGTGAGAATTTAGACATTTACTCTTTAAAAATAGCTTTATAGTTGGAAAAGTCAACTGAGGGTTGACTTATTGGTAAACGACCTCGGAATGCATATTTTATGGCTCGGATAGCTTTGTTAGGTGATTTTGGAATTAGGAGTGTGTTCAGAATATTTTAGTGATGTCCGGTGTAGAATTAGGCTTGAATTGTCGAAAGTTAGTTTTTGGTGATTTCCGGTTGGCAGTGAAAAATAAGCTATCGGGGTCGGAATGGAATTCCGGAAGTTGGAACAGATTCATAATGTCATTTTGGATATGTCTGCAAAATTTCAGGTCAAACGGAGTTGGTTTGGATAATTTCGGCATCATTGGTGGATTTTAGAAATTTTAAAGTTCTTAGGCTTGAATCCGATGTGATTTTGGTGTTTTGACGTTATTTTTAGTGTTTTGAGAGTGCAACTAAGGTTGAATGATCATTTATGATGTGTTGGTAAATTTGGTTGGGTCCCGAGGGGTTCGGGATTAATTTCGGGTGGTCAATGGGCATTTTGGCTTTGGAAAAGTCTGCTGATTTTCTAGTGTTAGCACATCAGTATTTTGTGCATCGCGATCGCGTAGAGTAATCTGAAGCCCAGTCATTTTGTGAATCTTGATCGCAGGAGTAGGAGTGCGATCACGTAGGTGTGCAACGTTGATCAGTGCGATCGCGTGAGTATTGGTGCGATCGCGTTGAGTTAGAGACGCACGTGCGGGGGCTAGTCAATTGTGCTACGCGATCGCGTGGTCAGGTTCGCGATCGCGTACGTTCAGGTCATAAGGAACTGCGATCACGTGGCATTTGTTGCGATCGCAGAGAGTATATTTGGGCAGCTGAGTATTAGTGCTTCGCGATCGCGATGCGAGTCCCGCGATGGCGATAAATAAAGACCTGGACAATATTTAAATAAACCCTCTGCGACCAATACCCACTTTTCCACCATTTTGAACGGGAAGAAGCTTTTGAGGCGATTTTTACGAGATGAAATCATTGTTCTTCATTGAGTTAAGGATTTTGGACCCTAAAACTCGATTATAGGTGATTAAGGACCAAACTATCAGTGTTTAATTTATGAAAATTAGTAGAAAAGATGGAATTAGGGCTTGAGATTATGAGACGTTTAGGAGATGATTTGAGGAGTCAAACGAACTTCGATTTTAGAGTTCTTTATATGTATAGACTCGTGAGATGATGAAGAACATTTTGGTATAAAATTTATCGATTTCTGAGACGCGGGCCCGGGGGTCGGATTTTGGGTAATTTCGGGTTTTGTGCTAAAATTGGTATTTTTCAATTGGAATTCATTTCCTTAGCATAATTTTATGAGAAAAGTCTGATCTTTATAAATTTCCCTAGCACCCGAAAGTTGATTCGAAAGGCAAGTGGGTTGCAGAGTAGCTTTTCGGGCTAGTTTGAGGTAAGTAATGTCTTTAAATCCTGTCTGAGGGTATGAAACCCCGGACTTTATATCCTTTCAGGGGTCCGGAGTGACGCACATACTGGATGAAGGGTGTGAGGCGTGCACGAATTGGAAATTTGGAAAAATGTACCTTTTTAGGCAACTATTGAGTTGCGAAACCGCTTTTAAAGCATGTGATTTATAGTATTACTGTGTTTTGATATACTTGGGTTGTAAGCCATGTTTGGGGCCTAGTGCCGATATGTTTAACCCCTTGGGAGCTATTTTACTGATATTCTCACCACTTTGAAACTACGATTTTACACTCAGTCTTTCTTGTGAAATTGTTGACATCCTATTTGATGATATTACTATTTCTTTAAATGAAATACTATTTTGGGTCGAGAACCCTGTTTTACTCATGGCCCGAGTGACATGCTGAGAGTGTCTGACTGAGTGAGGCCGAGGGCTAATGTTGTGAGGATGTTATGATATGATAGAGGCCGAGTGCTTGAGAGTGATTTATGCCATGATGTAGCTTGTTCATAGCGCTTGGGTTGTTGGAGCCCCTTCTGGAGTCTGTACACACCCCTAGTTAGCGCAGGTACCACTTGAGTGCGAGTACCGAGTGATGAGTTATTGGGAGGCATGAGTGACAGTAAGGTTGCCCGCGGGGATGATACTGAGTGATGGTGAGGTGCTTAGGGAAATTGTTACGAGTGATGATTATGGCCCAAGGGGAAGTTTTGTGATGATATTTTACTGAGTTTTTTACTATGATTCACTTCATTTTTCAAACTGATATTACTGAGATTTTTACTGAGAAATATTAGAAAATATACATGTTTCAAAGGATTTTTACGGAAACTGGTTTTCGAACTCATGTATTTGATGTATACCTTATGGAGACTTGATGTTTTACTGTTTTGTGGATTGGTGTATCTGTGTTGTGTGTTTCATATACTTCAGACTGTGATTTATTTTTATTACTACTAAGTTGGCGTACTCATCATTACTACATGCATCCATGAGTTCAGATCCAAGTACTGGTTCGGAGCAGTAGTCGTCCGAGTTCACTGTCATCAGCGTTTGGGATTTCGAGGTAGCTATCCAGCGTCCGCAGCTTCTCCACTTCCCTTTTTCATATAGTACTTAGTATTTGATTCATAGACATTTATAATGACATTAGCAGAGTTATTTTATTTCTTAGATGCTAGTGATCGGTTGACTCCAGTCTTGGGGGATTAGTTTAAACTGTTGAATTATATTACTGATGCTTAAAGACTTAGAGAAATTATGTTTATTGCGTACATTGCTGATTATTATTGATTCTCGAAATATTATAATAGAACAAATGTATAGTAATGTGATGGCTGGCTAGCCTAGTTCCACGATAGGCGCTTTCAAGACCTGTTAGGATTTGGGGTCGTGACAGGTACAAGGGAAGGAAACACCTTCTAAGGGGGCTGGTAATCAAGTGAAGGTACAGGAAGGTGATAAACTGGTTAAGCATGCAGGAGATCTGTCTCAATTATGTATGATTCAGGTGATACCTATGGGAGAGGCAGATGAACAGTTGCATGCTATTAAAACTGTGGATAAACCAATGACAGATGGTAGGCTAGTGCAATTGTTGGATGATTATTCTGAATTATTTG
Source organism: Nicotiana knightiana (assembly GCA_005239525.1). NCBI lineage: Eukaryota > Viridiplantae > Streptophyta > Magnoliopsida > Solanales > Solanaceae > Nicotiana > Nicotiana knightiana. The sequence continues at coordinate 12,384 of ML426824.1, read as the reverse complement.
CAGAACCTACTGAGTTACCTCCTTCTAGAGGGGTTTTTTTTATCATAGAATTGTTTTGCAACAAGGTACAGAACCTTTGAATAAAAGGCCCTATAGGTATCCTTCAGTAAAAAAAGGATACCATTGAGAGTCTTGTACAACAAATGCTGGACCAGGGCATCATTCAACCAAGCTCCAGCCCTTTTGCTTCACCAGTGGTATTGGTAGGGAAGAAAGATGGATCATGGAGGTTATGTGTGGACTATAGAGACTTGAATAAGCATATTGTCAAGATCAAGTTTCCTATTCCAATTGTGGAAGAATTGTTAGATGAGCTTGGGGGTCTAAAATTTTCTCTAAAATAGACCTAAGATCAGGTTATCATCAGCTTAGAATGGCAACATAAGATGTGTCTAAGACTGCCTTCAGAACATATTCTGGCCATTTCTAGTATTTGGTAATGCCTTTTGGATTGTCTAATGCTCCTGCAAATTTTCAAGGGTTGATGAACTTTGTTTTTTAGAAGTTCCTTAGAAAACATGTAACTGGTTTCTTTGATTATATACTCATATACAACATCAACATAGAAGAACATTTGATTCATTTGAAGTCTGTCTTTGTGGAAATGACCAAACACCAACTCTTTGCAAAGAAGAGTAAGTGTTTCTTTGGGGTGCAAAGGATTGAGTATCTAGGACATTTCATCATAGCTGAAGGGGTTTCTACTGATCCTCAAAAGATAAAGGCAGTCCAAGATTGGCCTACACCAACAACTCTCAAGCAACTGAGGGGGTTCTTAGGTCTAACTGGATATTACAGAAGATTTATAAAAGGATTTGGGTTGATTTGCAAGCCTTTAACTGAATTAACTAAGAAGGATGGATTCAAGTGCTCTAACGCAGCAGACATAACTTTTGCAGCTCTGAAAAAAGCTTTAACTGAAGCTTCTGTTCTAGTTTTACCAGATGTTACAAAAACTTTCATTGTAGAAACTGATGCCAGTAGTCAAGGTATTAGAGCAGTGTTGATGCAAGAAGGACATCCCATAGCTTTAATTAGTAAAGCTTTATCACCAAGGCATGCAACTTTATATGTGTATGATAGGGAGTTGCTAGCAATGGTACATGCAGTTTCTAAGTTGTCACGGTATATGTTGGGGCAGAAGTTCATTATTAGGACAGATCAAAGAGATTTGAAGTATCTTATGGAGCAGTCATTACATACTAATTCACAGTTGTTATGGCTCACCAAGTTGATTCCATTTGATTACTCAATTGAATACAAGAAGCGAGTGGAGAATAAAGTTGTTGATGCTCTTTCTAGGGTGACTGGTGTTGAGCTATTGACATTGGTAATTTCACCTAGGAATACTGAAATTTTCCAAGCTATAGTAGATAGTTGGAATTCTGATCCAGAATTGAAGCTACTTATGGAGGAGCTACAAAAGGATGCATCTACTCACAAACAATTCACTTGGTCCCAAGGACACTTGAGAAGGAAAGGCAGATTGGTGATTGGCAAGGATCACCAATTAAGACAAAATACTATCAACTTATGGCATGCATCACCTCAAGGAGGACATTCAGGGGTTGAAGCTACACTAAGGAGACCCCTCACACTATTTTACTGGAGAAACATGAGGAAGGAAGTGAAGGAATTTGTGCAGAAATATGATATGTACCAAAGAAATAAATCTGATTTAGTTGCTTATCCGGGGTTGTTGCATTCTCTCCCTATTCCAGAAGTAGTATGGTCTCAAATCAGTATGTATTTCATTGATGGTCTGCCCAAATCAAAAGGGTATGAGGTTATCCTAGTTGTGGTGGATAGGTTGAGAAAATATGGCCATTTCATTCCTTTGAAGCACTCATATACTGCCAAGTCTGTGGCTCAAGTGTTTCTCGACAATGTAGTGAAGTTACATGGGCTTCCTAAGGCTATCACTAGTGATAGAGATCCTGTCTTTCTTAGTAAATTTTGGCAGGATCTGTTCTCATTACAAGGAGTTCAACTAAATACTTCATCTGCTTATCATCCTCAATCTGATGGGCAGACTGAGGTTTTGAACAGAAGTTTGGAGACATACTTAAGGTGTTACTGTAAATGCTATAAATTGGTATTCTTGCTTACCTATGGCTGAGTATTGGTATAATACTTCATTTCACTCAGCTATACAGACAACTCCTTATGAAGCATTGTATGGTCGACCTCCTCCTTTGCATTTGCCATATTTACCAGGTGAATCAGCTTCTGCTGAAGTTGATAATACGCTGATCAATAGAGAAATGAAGTTTCAACTGTTGAAACATCATCTAAGGAGGGCACAACATATGATGAAACAACAAGCAGATGGCCACATGAGTGATCGACAATTTGAGATCGGTGATTGGGTCTATCTTAAAATTCAGCCATACAAACAAGTAACTATTTCCAACCACTCTTCCCATAAGTTAGCTTCTAAATACTATGGGCCTTTTCATATTCTTAAGAGAGTGGGTCCAGTTGCTTACACTTTATGGTTGCCTGCTGAAGTCCAAATTCACCCTACAGTACATGTGTCTTTGTTGAAAAGGTGTTATGAGCTACCATCAAAAATTTCTTATCCTCATATTCTTTATTTATCAAGTCCATACTATTCTGATCCAGAAGTCATTTTACAGAGACGGATAGTAAAGAAAGGAAATAAGGTTGTTGCACAAGTCTTGGTTAAATGGAAGGGACTTCCTAATGAAGATGCTACTGTTTTACAGACTAGATTTCCTTCTTTTGATCCTTATGGGCAAGGATCTTCGATTGGGGGGAGTACTGGTACATGATTCTAGGGGATCAACAATGGAGCAGCTCAATTGAAGCAAAATCTGAAGTTAGTTAGTTAGTAGCTAAAAGTTAGTTAGAAGCAGTTAATTGGCAGGAAAGTTAGTTACGACCAAAATAACTAATTCTGTTAGGAAATCTGTTAGTAGAAGTTAGATGCGATGGAAATGTAATAGCTACTACATATAAATGATTGTAAGATACATTTTGGTGGCTATAAATATACAGATCATTTCTCTCTCAATCTCTCTTCTCTCTTCTTTTTCCTAAATCTGTAAACCTATACTATCTACTGTTTTCCTCGATTTGATCCTGGAGCAGTGCTACGATCCTCGAGTTCCTTGTGAATTCTTGCAATCGTGTAACATCTTAAATATTTTAATGGTGCCCCCAACTACAAAGTGACGGATGGAAGAAGTGGTTGCTTTGGGCACTTAAATTCTCTCCTATGCTGTGGTGACGCGCGTTTGAAACCACCCAAAGTTTTCTCAGTATTTTCTCCTCTTTTTTATTTTGCTTCTTTGAATACAATGAAATTTTTATTTAATAGCAAATTACTTTATTTTTTACTTTTATCTTCTTCTTTTTTTTGAAATTCAATTATAGTTTAGTACTAATACAAAATAGTCAACTTAATTAATTTTCTTCTTTTTTTTTTTTTTGCAAATTCCTTCTTTAAAATTGAAAGCCTCAAATTGCAACTTATCGCTCCACAAATAGAAAAATACAAATCTTCTGCCACAATCTTCTTTAACAATCACTCTGAATTGGAAACGGAAACTAATAGTTTGAGACTCTTTTCAATTCTTTTAGTATTAACATACTCTTAATTTAATTTTTTAGTAAGTCTTTGATAATTTTAAGTTTGAACCCTTTTGCGAAGAACTCTCTCTCTCTCTCCTTTTAGTACTTTATTTTTCTTTAGAACTTCTTTTTGTTAATACTTGGATGATAAGTCATCACAATCATTAAGTTTCAAAGAGTTGCACGCTGAATTTTATCGTTGGTGATTAGCATATACAGTGGTGCCCCCGTCATGCTCGAATCCTGAGTCCGCCTCTGTAAGTTACTGATCAAAAAGGCTAAGAAATTAGTTCTTTGCTTATATAATTCCAACTGAACCTGCAAATAAAAATCCCATATATCTCAAAAAAAATAATAGCATCCCGAGAAAAGCTATATTAAGAATATCGGTATCAATCAGAGCCTCAGAGGTACTAAGAGACATCAAGAAATCGAAGAAAAAGCTATTAAATGGCACCAACTGCGGCAGAATACCTGAAGATCACAGGAACTTTGTACATGTGGAGAAGGTAAATAAATGGTAACTTTCATTAAGGCTTAGCTGGGAATTTTCACCAAACAAATGAAAGCAACTTTTTATGCATATTTATAGAAGGGAAAAGGGTCAATAATAGCCGTCTACTTTGATATATTATTTATATCTATCCTCCGTTATATTATTGGTACATATTTACCCATAAAGTTAGCTAATTTTTTGAAAATATCCTCTATCTAACGGAAAGCCACCAAATTAAAAATACTTTTTTTATAAAAACCCGTTAATAATCTGTTACACCCCTTTCATTTAATGCACTCTTCCTCATATATTAGTCATCTCCTTCGGTGTTACTTATATATTGAGTCCCGTCTTTTAATATTCTTATTGTATGTTTATTATATTCTACATTTTCCAAAAGAAAAAAATCTTCTAACTTCTCTCTTTGTTTATCCACCATGTCGGACTGTAACGAGTATTTGTCATGATTTTATTTCTACCATGACTTGAATGTTTATATAGTCGTATTAGGTTAACAGTACTGAAGTCTTAAGGCAGCTACCGAAGTATTTCTTCCGTCAACATTGAGCCTTTGTTGATGTGTCACGACCCAAATTAGGCCGTGATGGCGCCCAACAACGTTGTTAGGCAAGCCAACACTAATTAACTGGTAAATTTCCATTTTAGTTAAACAAAGATGGACAACTAGCTTTAGTTACATTTAAATAGTTAATAAATACGGAATTACCGGATGACCCAATGCGAAAACCACTAGAGGGACTCCTAAATATAATTGCACAAACCAAAAATAACAGTCTACCAATGTGTGTGCCAAGACCTGGTGTCACAAGTAAATGGGCAATCTAGTAGAATATACAAAACCATATACTAGCCTACTGTCTGAAAGGAAATAGACAGAAATGTAAAATATAAAGAAGACTCCAGCTGCTGCAGAACGACTCAAAAGGGCAGCTCACCGGTAGTCTCAAACTGGGAGGAGTTGAACTAACTATCGGGCTGGTGACCAGATGCACTCGCCTCAAATCATGTACAATCAAGTACATAAGCGTAGCATGAGTACATAAAAATATGTACCTAGTAAGTATCTAGTCTAACCTCGAAGAAGTAGTGACAAGGGGTCGACTTCGACACATACTAGGGCCAACAATATAATAAAGTAAAAATTCTAAATAAGCACAATAAGTAGAAATAACAATAACTCAGAATACGAAACAACTGAACGACTCTTACATCAAATTTAAGAATCCAAAACACTTCCTTTATTTAAACAAATAATCTCTAAGGCAGTAGATTTGTAAATAAATAAAAGGGCTTCCAGTAATATTATCACACACGAATTCCACCGAGGACGTTCGGCCCGATCGAACATAAAAATGTATATTGTACACTGCCGAGGGTCGAACAGCGCGAACTATAGATGCATTTATTACCCCGCACGCGAATCACCCATGTGACGGGTATCACCTCCGAATAGTCACACGATATCAAATTCCCCGGGTTTATACTCTCAAAGCCAGAGTTAAAAATGTTACTTGATCCTACTCCGGGATACCTTGTCTTTGGACTCGGTCTCCAAAAGCTCCGAATTTAACCATAATAAGATTAATACCATCAACATGTGCTAAAGAATCGAATTCCACAATAAAAACTACAAAATATGTCAAAATTCGTAATCGATCAAAACGCGTCCTCCGGGCCCACGTCTCAGAACCACTCAACAATGGCAGAATCAAAACCCTCGTCCTCTCCCGAGTCTAACCATATAAAATTTATCAAAATCGGATTCCGTTTGGTCCCTCAAATTCCTATCTAAAACTCTCCAAAACTCAAGCCCTAACTCCCTTAATTTCACATTGAAATCATCAATCAAATCCCAAAAATAAAGATGGATTCATGAAATATAACCAAAACTGAGTTGAGAACACTTACCCCAATTCATATGGTGAAAATCGCCTAAAAAAATGCGCAAATCCGAGCTCCCCAACTCAAAATATGACCAAATTAACAAATCATTATTTTATATATTTTTCTGCCAGTTATTCTGCCTCGTTTCTCATGCCAAACAATCTCGAAACTCGCCTTTTATGCCTCTAATGGATTCCTTGTGTAATTCTAGTCAAGTTAAGCTTTTGAATCACTCAATTTGACCTTATAATGATTGTGATATGTTGGTTTCAATATTTTGCAAATAGTGTAGATTTTTAAATGCGCCGTAAGTGGCAATTCCGTAATTAATCAGGAAAAAATCTGGCCACCCAATTTTTAGTAAAATGACCATAAATTCCTCATACGATGTCCAAATTCGATGATTCTTTTTTCTATGGCTCCATAACTACGATGGATCTAATGATTCAATCAAAAAAGAAATAAGAGCTCATTTGTTCAATGTGATATCATTTATGCTTGAAGAAACGACGTCGAAAAATAAGAAAACGAGCACAACACAACCCAAACCTATCAGAAACTTACTCGAGCCCCTCATGACCCTGTAATTACATACTAACAAGTCCCATAACATATACAGACCAACTTAAGGCCTCAATTCATGCATAATAACATTTAAACGATGAAACGCGCCTCAAATCAAATTAAATGAACTTTCGACTTCAAAAAACTCGCGTCCAAAGATATCAAATCAACTCGGAATGAACTCAAAGTTTGCACACAAGTCCTAATACATCATACGGAACAAAAGGAAAATAGAATTTCAATACATTTTGTCGATATACACATAATAATACCCAATAATATGCAAATAATGTAATTATTAATGTGTTATATATATATATATATATATATATATATATAACACATTAATAATTACATTATTTGCATATTATTGGGTATTATTATGTGTATATCGACAAAATGTATTGAAATTCTATTTTCCTTTTTTTATAACACATTTCAGATTGAAAACTCAAGTTCAAGACGACTCCACATGTGTATCTCCTATTGTGTCCCGAGTATATCTCTATGTACATCAGTGATATCTCATGTATATCATATGTATATGTGTATATCCATAAAAATTTATGTTATATATACTATATGCAATGTGATATACACGGGCGTCCATAAAATCATTATGTAGTATACACGATATACAAACTGATATACACAGACGTCCTTACAAACATGTCTGTGATATACACTGATATACATGTATACAATATGATATACACATGTTATAGTTGGATTTTTAGGTCTGATTGCTCAAATTTTATATATAACCTCGTTTAGGTATTTTCAACCAATGTCATTCACACCCAATCGTTTAATCCAACCAAAAAAAAAATAAAGAAGAGAGAAGAAAAACAAAGTTGAATATATTTCTTCTTAGTTTTTGCTTCTAATTTTCTCTGATGTGAGATCAACCTTACCTTTTCCTCCTACTGTTTTTTTTGCATAATTTGCAAGAATTTTTGCTAAACTATGAGAGCGAAAGAGAAGAGATAGAAGAAAAAATACAAGGAGAGAAAGGAGGAGGGAAGCCAAAGCTAGTAGTTCTTTTTGTAAAAATTGCGCGGGGCACCCTATTTAGTCGCCCCCATTTAACCTATACCCACTTTTAAAAAAACTTTTAACTTGTATTCACTTTTTAAATAACTTCAGCTTCCTTTCCCTCACTGAGATGAAGTTCGCCAGTTATAAAGACAAAACTTCAGCATACGGGGCTGAAGTTCCCCAGTTACAAAGACTAAACTTCAACTCTAGAGCTGAAGTTTTCCAGTTACAAACTTCAGCTCTAAAGTTCCCCAGTTATAAAGACAAAAACTTCAGTATATGGGGTTGAAGCTCCCCAGTTACAAAGACAAAACTTCAGCTCTAGAGCTGAAGTTCCCCAGTTCCAAAGCCAAAAATTTATCTTTGTAACTGGGGAACTTCAACCTCGTATGCTGAAGTTTTTGTCTTTATAACTGGGGAACTTCAGCTCTAGAGCTAAAGTTCCCCAGTTATAAAGACAAAAACTTCAGCTCTAGAGCTGAAGTTCCCCAGTTACAAAGACAAAACTTCAGCATACGGGGCTGAAGCTCCCCAGTTACAAAGACAAAAACTTCAGCTCTAGAGCTGAAGTTCCCCATTTACTAGAGCTGAAGTTCCCCAGTTACAAAGACAAAAACTTCAGCTCAATGCTGAAGTTTTGCGTGATTGATTTTGCTACTTTAGCCCCGTATGCTGAAGTTATGCGCAAAAGCGGGTGCGAATGTAAATTTTTTTATAAAGCGGGTATAAGTTAAAACGCGACACAAAAAGTGGGTACGGATGCAAAGGCCCCGTTTTTTTTAGGGAGAATATATAAGAGAGTAGTTTTTTAAGATTTGACAATACAATGCCAATTGTTTGGGACTATCTTTACCAAACCTAATGTAAGATTAAAAAATCGGCAAATTCTATCGTGTGTTATTATAGGAAACCAATTTTTCTAAAACATAAGATTGAAAGAGATTCGGCTTCACGAGATTCACCGTGAACATAGGTTGACTAATCTAGATATAAAAGTTATTGGGCTATATATGCTTGCAATAAACTGTTTGTTTGGACTATACGTACGAGTAACTAGTAAAAATTGCACGGAGCGCCCTATTTAGTCTCCCCTATTTAACCTATACCAATTTTTTTAAAAACTTTTAACTTGTACCCACTTTTTAAATAACTTCAGCCCCCTTCTCCTCCTCCTTTTCCTCCTTCGTTTTTCTTCTTCTTCTTCTTCTTCTTCTTCTTCTTCTTCTTCTTCTTCTTCTTCTTCTTCTTTCTTCTGCTGTTGTTGGTGCTGCTATGGAACTTTAGTTCATGGGATGATTTCCATAAATATGTTTATCAGATTATTTAAAAATAAATTATAAATAATTACGTAAGTTAGTAGACAATAATTTATGAATATTCCCACGTACGTAAAAGTTAGTAAACAATGATAATTCTGTTCTTTTCACGTTTATTGTTTCCAAAATTTATGATTTAGATACTGTTGGCAATTTGATTATTTATCTAGTATGTTAGAAAGCTTTTTAAAAAACTTCAGCTTATATAGTGCTGAAGTTTTTACAAATGAACTAAATAACTTCAGCTCTAGAGCTTAATTTCGCCAGTTACAAAACAAGCTGAAGTTCGCCAGTTACAAAATAAAAACTTCGCCAGTTACAAAAAACAAAAACTTCAGCTCTAGAGCTGAAGTTCGCCAGTTACAGAAACAAAAACTTCAGCAATTACAAACAAAAACTTCAGCAATTAGAGAACAAAACTTCAGCTACTATGCTTAAGTTCATCAATTACAAACAAAAACTTCAGCACACTTGCTACTTTAGGCCCGTCTACTAGAATGCTGAAGTTTTGCGTGATTGCTTTTGCTACTTCAGCCCCGTATGCTAAAGTTATGCGAAAAAGCGGGTAGGCTTGCAATTGTTTTTACAAAGCGGGCACAAGTTAAAACGTGACACAAAAAACGGGTATAGATGTAAATGCCACTGAGTATCTATTCATTTATTTTCCCTTTATTTTTCGTCAGCATTTTCTTTACTTTGTTGCAAAAATAAGTTGTTCTTTTTTTATTTTTTATGCATTGTAATTGATGTTTTTACCTTTCATTCTTATGTCTAAACTTAAAAATAATATTTGGAGATTATTTTGTTTTTTTATAAATTTTTATTACAATAGTGGAGGGGAGAAGAAACCGTAAAGGAATGTTACATTTTCACCAAGTGAAAGTAAGGAGCTCTTGAAAGCCCTTACCCCACCTTAACTATTAAAAGTAAGGAGCTCACCTAATGAACTAGAGGTGGCAGAATGGTTATAAAAACAATTATCTACTCATATTATAAATCAAAAAATAGGTTGGATAATGAATAATTTTAAAACGGGTAATATGGATAAAGAACCATATTATCCGTTTAAAAAATGATTAACCAAATGGATAACCAATGAATAACTAATGTGTTTAACTTTTATATTTGTAAAGCCTAAAAATTAGAGTTCCTCAAGTTTGGAAGACAAGGAATTCTCTCATAAGTGATCATATTTAAGAAGCCACGGATAATATGGATATCCATATTACCCGCCGAATAAACACGTTTTTATCCGTCTCAAATACGGGTCAGGCCGGATAATTAATTATTTTTTAAATTATACGTTTTGACCCGCTCATATCCGGCCCGACCTGCCAGTTTGTCACCCCTAAAATGAACTAACGCTCAACCTATGCATATATTTTTGGGTTTATTAAGGGTTTCCTACTTTAAACCTAAATCAAAGTTGAAAAGTTCCTTTTAAGAAAGAAAAAAAGAGGAGTAAAAGAAAAAAAGAAAGGAGAAAAATAGGAGGGACAGTTAGAGCTTCCTCTTAAAGTCCGTGTCAATTTGGGATTGGGAATCCAATTGCTGTTCGGTTTAGGCCTAGTTTAAGGCCCGATTTACTATTTAAGGACATAAAAAGTTCCAAGCTACCCAGAAATCAGAGCCTCTTTAGCTCTCTAGCCTTCCTTCCCTCCCTCCCTCGAACTAATCAACTCTTCCGTCGGAACTAACTGTCGACCGGCCACCGGATTTCCTCAGTTCGTTGCGACTGGCCGTTATCTGGTTTTTCTCCGCCAGAACTAAAATTCTGTAAGGCCTTCACCGCTGCTTTTATCCTTTTTCTCTTTTTTGGTTTTTGCAGCTTCCTATGTTCCTATTAAATAACTATTATGAAGACCCTAGTCATGAGAGGCCCGATCCAGGATTTGTATTTTATGGGTTCAATTTTTAAGATTTTTAGCATTAAACCCGTTGAATTTTTAAAGTTATGGATTAGACCTCCCATTTGTTGCAATTTTAGTAAATTTTTACAAATAAATTTGTGCTCCCACAATAAAAGTACTGGGTTTAGATTAACTCGGTGGACATACTCTACATCTGCCTCTGCTAGTCCTCACATTTGAGCTCTTCAATTTGAAGGCTGTGAAACAAGAAAAACACCTTTTTTTTTGTTGTTGTAAAATTTTGGTTTTTCCTGCAAACTAACTAAAGTAAAAATCTTCGTACAAAATTTGCACACACCATAGGGTCAGTTTGATTATTCATTCAACCTACTGGGTTTAAATAGTGAAGTGTAGATAAATTGTGCGTAAAAGTCCAAACTTCTTGATGGTAAAAAAGAAACATAACTAGTGAAGTGTACTTCTTGTTGTTGTAGTGAAGTGTACCGGAAGGGATATAGCACCAAGAAAGTGCTATCAAAAGCATTCACATTCCTTTATATTCTTAAAAGGGATTCTATTATATCTATCACAGCATCTGCACTTACCATTTCTCAAGAAAGTAAATAGTGAAGTGTACAGGTTTAAAATAGGGAAGTAGATCATGATTGGCATGATTACGGGGAAGAATCAATCAACCTAATTCAAACTGAGTAACATTTTTAACAATCTTTATCAAAAAAGTGAAAACTCATTTTTATGTTCTTACAAGGTGTTTCAATGGCTATTCGTTTATTTTTGAATAGTTATTGAGAATTCATACTTGTTATTTGGTTAAGTTATTGTTGAATGCTGACCGAATGTCTCTAGTAATGATTGATGATAAGTTATTCTTTTTCAGAAGTGAGTAATTCTTTTAAGATTAATCCTAGAATCAATACAGATGGAAACAATTTTGGGAGATTTTGCTTCGTTGATGTTAAACAACGAGGAACTTGATCGTCTTGCTCAAATAGCCAATGAAGCGGCCGATGCTGCTCGACAGATAATTCGAAAATATTATTCTAGTGGGGTGAGATTTGAATTCACGGAAAAGAACGGCGATGGTCCAGTAACATGTGTTGACGTAGAAGCAGAAGAAGCCATGGTTACTGTAATCACCAAAGCATTCCCCTCCCACTCCATTTATGGCGAGGAGACGGGCTGGCACAATCGCGACAATTCTCTTATTCCTAATCAGTTTATCTGGGTTTTGGATCCCATTGATGGAACTTCAAGCTTTGTGGGGAAAGACTCGTCCGCTTTTGGAATACTAGTTGCTGTAGTCTATAATGGAAGATCAATAATTGGTTGCATTGATCATCCAATTTTGAAACTCAGATGGATGGGCATTAGGGGGAGAAGCACCACTGTTAATAGCGAACAAGTTTCCACAATGGATTGTCATGACATGGGAAAAGCTCGTGTCCATCTCAAGGGACCAAACTACAATGACGATGCTAAGAAAGGATACGATTGCATCTCCTCCAGGGTGGCTAAGAAGTTCTTTGATCGCAACTGTATTGCTTATGGTGAATTGGCCTCTGGATTCTATGATGTTGTCGTCGATTGTGCTCTAGAT
>ML426821.1:0-12345 GCA_005239525.1 Nicotiana knightiana | reverse complement strand
CATATATATATATATATATATATATATGATTTTATATATAGTTGTGAACTGATGATTTGATTTTATGTGTTTCTTACTTCTTAGACTTGATTCATTCTCATTACTACTGAGTTGGCGTACTCACATTACTCCCTGCATCCCTGTGTGCATATACAGATGCTGATACCGAGCGTTAGCCATCTATTTCGTGCGGAGCCGGACTTCGGGACATAGAGGTAGTTGTTCAGCGTCCGCAGCATCTCTGTTTTCCCTTCTTATGTTGTACCTAGTTATTCGTTCGGAGGTTTTGTAATATAATAGTAGACTTTTTTGTATATTCCTTAGATGCTCATGACATGTTTGAATCCGGATTTTGGGGACGGTTTAGACTGTTTAATTGTTTATGTTTCCTAATGGATTCAGTAATTCTATATACGTTTATGAAAAGTTCAAAATGGTTGGGATTTTGGAAAGAAACTGTAATTATGTGATTGTTGGCTAGCCTAGTTCCAGGATAGGCGTCATCACAGCCGGTTTAGGATTTGGGGTCGTGACAATTTGGTATCATAGCCTAGATTACATGGGACTCAATGGTCATGAGCAGGTTAAGTAAAGTCTTGCGGATCGGTACGGAGACATCTATACTTATCTTCGAGAGGCTGCGAAACCCTTAGGAACAATCTCATTTTCTTGAATTCTTCCGGGCCATATTATTGATTCTGGGAATCTAAACTTTTCTTTTTTCCTTCTCTCACAGATGGTGAGGGCTCGCGCTACCGATCAGGGTGATCAGCCACCAGCTAGACCAGCGAGAGGTCGAGGACGCGGTCGAAGCTGTGGTAGAGGTAGGGGCCAGCCCGTGCAGCAGCCAGTGCAGTGCCAGTTGATCCCCCTACTGTGTAGGATTAGATTCCCGCCGCAGATGCTCCAGCGGGACAAGCTCAGGCACCGGTAGTGCCTATTATTATTCTGGGTCTTTGGGAGACCTTGGCTCAGATCTTGACTATGTGTACCACCCTTGCTCAGGCAGTTGTCACTACTTCTCAGGCCGGGGGAGGCACTCAGACTCCAGTTGCCTGGACACCTGAGCAGATTACTTAGGGCCACCAGACACCGGCAGCAGTTCTAGCCCAGCCATTTGCTCCAGTTCGGGACTTCGTGGTTCCGACTTTGCCAGAGGACGAGCAGCGTAGAATGGAGAGATTTAGTAGACTAAAGCCTCCGACATTTAGTGGTGCTGAGGGCGAGTATGCCCAGGGGTTTCAGGATAAGTGTGAGAGGATGCTGCATACTGCTGGGATTTTGGAGACCAGTGGGGTCTCATTTGCTAACTTTTAGTTTTCTGGGATTGCTTTCACTTGGTGGAAGTCTTTTGAGAGGCGTAGGCCTGTTGGTTCAGCACCCCTCACCTGGAAGCAGTTTTTCACTATCATTTTGGAGAAATATGTACCTCGGTCTCACAGGGAGGAGCAGTGCATGGTTTTTGAGCAGCTACGTCAGGGGGAGCTAGCAGTGATGCAGTATGAGATGCGATTTTCGGAGTTGGCTCGTCATGCCACTGAGTTGGTCCCTACTAATAAGGATAGGATTAGGAGGTTTTTGGATGGCCTCACTTATCAGCTCCGCCTATTTATGACTTAGGAGAGAGTATCAGATGCTACCTTCGAGCAGGTTGTTGATATTGCCTGCCAGGAGCAGGATGAGAGAGAGGCCAAGAGGCCTCGTGGATTGGGTGGTTCTAGTGGTGCTCCCTCCAGGGGAAGTTTCAGTATGGTAGAGGTCGTTTATTCAGGCCTCCTCAATCATCCTGCCCAGCCTATAGTGGTGCATCTTCGGGGCTTGATCCCCGTGGTTCTCAGCCACGCCGACTTTCATTCGGTGCCCTCCCAGCCTAGAGTGCAGCTCGAGCACCACCAGTTCAGAGTTCCTCTATGCATGATTCTTCAAGTGGCAATTCTGGCGCCAGGGTTTTTATCAGTCCTCGTCTCTAGCTCTAGGGAGTTGCTTTGAGTGCGGCGAGTTTGGGCACATATGGAGGTAGTGTCTACGTCGTTCTGTTTGTTCTTATGAGCATAGGGGCCAGCCCTCGACTTCAGCTCCAGTTACGTCACCACCCGCCCAGGCGTCCAGGGGTGGTAGTCAGTCAGTTAGAGGCCGCCCTAGAGGGGTAAGCCACCCTATGGCCTGCGATGCAGTGATTGCAAGTATGGTCTCAGTCTGTTGCCGAGATTATTTGGATTTATTTGACCCTGGTTCTACATATTCCTATGTTTATTCATATTTTTCCCATTTTCTGGATATGCCCCGTGAGTCTTTAGTTCCCTATGTTCATGTGTCGACTCTGGTGGGCGATACTATTGTTGTGGACCGTGTGTATCGGTCGTGTGTGATATCTCTTGAGAATCTGGAGACCCGAGTGGACCTACTGTTACTCAGCATGGTCGATTTTGATGTGATATTGGGCATGGATTAGTTATCACTGTGTCATGTTGTTCTTGATTGTCACGCTAAGACCATGACCTTAGTTATGCCAGGATGTCCGAGGGTTGAGTGGAAAGGTTTTTCTGAGTATGTGCCTAGTAGGGTGATTTCCTACCTGAAGGCCTAGCGCATTGTTGAGAAGGGGTGTTTATATTATCTAGATTTTGTGAGGGATGTCAGTACTGAGACTCCCACTGTTGATTCGGTTTATGTGGTCCGTGACTTTTCGGACGTGTTTCCGGCTGACCTGCCAGTCATGACACCTGACAGGGACATTGATTTTGTTATTGACCTGGTGCCAGGAACTCAGCCTATTTCTATTTCAGCTTATCGTATGGCACCATCGGAGCTAAAGGAATTAAAGGAGAAGCTTTAGGAACTCTTAGATAAGGGGTTCATTCGGCCTAGTGTGTCACCTTAGGGTGCACCGGTGTTTTTTGTAAAGAAGAAGGATGGATCTCTGCATATGTGAATTGATTATCGGCAGCTGAACAGGGTTACGGTGAAGAACCGGTATCCCTTGCCTCGTATAGATGACTTGTTTGAGTAGTTGCAGGGTGCCAGGGTATTTTCCAAGATCGACTTGCATTCCGGCTATCATCAGTTGAAGATCGGGGGCCAGACATTCCGAAGACTGCTTTCAGGACTAGATATGGTCATTATGAATTCCTGGTTATGTCATTTTGGCTGACCAATACCCCCCGAAGACTTTATGCACTTGATGCACAGTGTATTTAGGCCTTATCTGGAATCTTTCCTCGTCTTGTTTATTGACGATATTTTGGTGTATTCCCGATCTCGGGAGGATCATGAGCAGCATTTGAGAGTTATGCTTCAGACCTTGAGAGAGAAGAGATTGTATGCAAAATTTTTGAAGTGTGAGTTCTGGCTTGATTCAGTAGCATTCTTGGGGAACATGGTGTCCGTGAGGGTATTCAGGTTGTTCAAAAAAAGGTAGAGGCGGTGTAGACCTGGCCTAGGCCGTCATCAGCTACCGAGATTTGTAGTTTCCTTGGTTTGGCAGGGTACTATCGCCGTTTCGTAGAGGGTTTCATCCATTGTAGCACCTATGACCAGACTGACCCAGAAGGGTGCTTAGTTCAGGTGGATTGAGGAGTGTGAGGATAGCTTTCAGAAGCTCAAGTCAGCTTTGACTATAGCTCTGGTATTGACTTTGCCTATGGGTTCAGGTTCTTATACAGTTTACAGTGATGCCTTGAGTGTTGGCCTTGGAGCGGTTTTGATGCAGGATGGTAGGGTGATTGCTTACGCGCCCAGACAGTTGAAGGTGCACGAGAATAATTATTCAGTGCACGATCTTGAGCTAGCAGCTATTGTCCATGCCTTGAAGATATGGCATCATTATTTGTATGGAGTGCATTGTGAGATTTTCATTGATCACCGTAGTTTGCAGCATCTGCTTATGCAGAAGGATCTGAATTTGCGTCAGAGGAGGCGGTTGGAGCTTCTCAAGGATTAT
Source organism: Nicotiana knightiana (assembly GCA_005239525.1). Classification (NCBI taxonomy): domain Eukaryota; kingdom Viridiplantae; phylum Streptophyta; class Magnoliopsida; order Solanales; family Solanaceae; genus Nicotiana; species Nicotiana knightiana. Next base: position 8,405 of record ML426821.1, on the reverse strand, counting down.
GACCTCATTATTTTATATCATCCAAGGAAGGCCAATGTAGTGGCCGATGCCCTGAGTCGCAGAGCAGAGAGTTTGGGGAGTCTAGCCTACCTTCTAGTAGCAGAGCGACCATTAGCACTTGATGTTCAGGCTTTAGCGGGTCATCTGGAGAGATTGGATCTATCAGATCTCCTGCGGGTATTGGCTTATGTAGACTCCAGGTCTTCTCTTTATGATCAGAATAGAGCTCGCCAGTATGATGATCCACACTTGCTCGTTCTTTAGGACAGGATTTGTCGCGGTGATGCAAGGGATGTGGTTATCGGTGATGATGGAGTCATCAGGATGTAGGGCCGGATTTGCATGACCAATGTGGATGGACTTCAAGATTTGATTCTAGCTGAGGCCCATAGTTTGCGGTATTCCATCCATCCTGGTGCCGCAAAGATGTATCAGGATCTGAGACAGCATTATTGGTGGAGGCGGATGAAGAGAGATATTGTGGAGTTCATGTCTCGGTGTCTCAACTATCAGCAGGTCAAGTATGAGCACCTGAGACCAGGTGGATTTCTTCAGAGATTAGATATTCCGGAGTGGAAGTGGGAATGGATCACCATGGACTTCGTAATCGGTCTCCCACGGACTTCGAGGAGGTTTGATGCTATATGTGTTATTGTGGAACGGCTGACCAAGTCCGCGCACTTCATTCCTGTTGGCACAACTTATTCTTCGGATTGGTTAGCTGAGATTTATATTAGAGAGATTGTCCGATTGCATAGGGTTCCAGTTTCGATCATTTCTGACAGAGGTACTCAGTTCACATCTCAATGTTGGAGAACCGTATAGAGAGAGTTGGGTATTGAGGTCGAGTTGAGAACAGCATTTCATCCTCAGACCGACGGGTAGCCGGAGCGTACTATTTAGATTTTGGAGATATGTTGTCTGCCTGTGTCATTGATTTTGGGGGTTCATAGGACCAGTTTCTGCCACTCGCGGAGTTTGTATATAATAATAGTTATCAGTCGAGTATCCAGATGGCTTCGTATGAGGCTTTATATTAGGAGGTGCAGATATCCGGTTGGTTGGTTCGAGCCGGGCGAGACTAGGCTATTGGGCACAGACTTGGTTCATGATGTGTTGCGTAAGGCGAAGCTGATTCAGTAGCGGCTTCGCACGGCGTAGTCCAGGCAGAAGAGTTATGTGGACCGGAAGGTCCGAGATATGTCTTTCATGGTTGGGAAGAGGGTGTTGCTGATGGTGTCACCCATGAAGGGTGATACGAGGTTCGGGAAGAGGGGAAAGTTGAGTCCCAAGTTCATTGGTCCATTTGAGGTGCTTCACAGGATTGGGGAGGTGGCTTATAGATTTGTATTGCCTCCCAGCTTATCGAGTATTCACCTGGTGTTCCATGTTTCGATGCTCCGGAAGTATGTTGGTGACCCGTCTCATGTTTTGGACTGCAACACGGTTCAGCTCGAGGGTGATATGTCATATGAGGTAGAGCCAGTGGATATTTTTGGTCGCCAAGTCAGAAAGCTGAGGTCTAAAGATATAGCTTCGGTTCAGTGGAGAGGTCGGCCGGTGGGGGATGCCACCTGGGAGACCGAGCGGGAGATGCGGAGCAGATATCCTCACTTATTAGAGACTCCAGGTATGTCTCTAGACCCGTTTGAGGACAAACTTTTGTGTAAGAGGGGGAGGATGTAATGACCCGGCCGGTAGTTCCGTGAGATTAGCCCCGTTTCCCCCGTTTCTGATTTGTCGTATATTGCTTAGCCTATGTTTGTTGTATTGGGTCGGATGGTTCGGGTTCAGAGTGGTCGTAGTGAGAACTGAGACACTTACTCTCTTATATTGGCTTAATAGTTGGAAAAGTTAATTGGGAGTTGACTTATTGGTAAACAACATCGAAATGTGTATTTCATGGCTCGGATAACTTCGTTAGATCATTTGGGACTTAGGATTTTGTTCGGACTGAAGTTTTGATGTCCGGTGTAGAATTAGGCTTGAATTGGCGAAAGTTATTTTTTGGCAATTTTCGGTCGGCAGTGGAAAATAAGCTATCGGGTCGGAATGGAATTCCGGGAGTTGGAGCAGGTTTGTAATGTCATTTTGGATATGTGTGCAAATTTTCAGGTCAATCGGATGTGTTTTGGTTGGTTTCGCCATCATTGGCGAAATTTAGAAGTTTTAAAGTTCATAGGCTTAAATTTAATGTGTTTTTGGTGTTTTTGTGTTGTTTTCGGTGTTTCGAATGCTCGACTAAGTTCGAATGAGGTTATGGGACGTGTTGGTATGTTTGGTTGGGGCCCCGAGGGGCTCGGGGTGGATTTCGAATGGTTAACGGAGGTTTGGACTTAGGAATTTGCAGCAAAATTGTTGCTGGTGTTATTTTACTGGTGTGGCCACATCTGCAGATTCAGAGTCGCAGGTGAGATGGCCTCAGGTGCGAAGATCCATGCGCAGGTGCGAGACGAGGTTAGACTGGAGGAAATCCGCAGGTGCAACGCATGGGCCGCACCTGCGAAGAGGCAGGTGCGGAAAAGGACTCACAGGTGCGAAGTTTGGACTTTTAGTGGGATTTCGCAGGTGCGCAACTGGGACCGCAGGTGCGGGTCCGCAGGTGCGGATTGACTGGACAGAAATTATAAATAGGTGCCGCCGTGAAATTTTTGCATTTCTATCATCTTTGCATCCGGGTTGAGCTAGTTTTCGAGAAAATTTAAAGAGGAATTCGAGAGTCTTCAATGGAGGTAAGTTTCCCGGGTTATGAACTCGTTTCTATGCTATTTTGTGACAGATTAGGCTTGAAATTTGTGGTTAAATGGCATAAATTGGGGGTTTAGGGCTTGAGAAATTGAAGCTTGTAAATTAAGGAATTTAGGCATTTTTTGTGGTCGGATTGTGATGCATTTTATATGTGTAGACTCGGGGAGGGATAAGGATTCTTGTGACGTAATTTTTATCTAATTCCGAGACGTGGGCCCGGGGCTCGGGTTTGGCCGAATTTCGGAAATTGTGCCTAAAATTGATAGTTTTCTATTGGGTTTTGTTCCTTTAGCGTATATTGATGATGTTAATCTAGTTTTGGTTAGATTTGGAGCAATCGGAAGCCGATTTGAGGGGCAAGAGCATCGCGGATTAGTATTGTGGCCTGGTAGAGGTAAGTAATGGTTATAGATCTTGTCCTGAGGGTATGAAACCCCGGACTTCATATTTCTCACTGTTGTTAGAATGGCGCACATGTCGGATGATGAGTATGTGGCACGCACTAATTTTTGGATTGGACTTGCTCCTCTCTGCGGCAACTATTGAGCTGCATATTTTACTCTAAATCATATGTTAATTGTGTTAAAAAACTATTGATATATTTGGGCTATAAGCCATGTTTGGGGCCTCGTGCCGACTTGTTTAGACCTCTTGGGGACTTTTTACTGTTATGTCCTCACTATTGATTTATAATTTACACTCACTCATGTTATGTTTAACTGATTTCGAAACTTAGCCTTATTTACATTGTTTTGAGATATAAAAAAATGATCATTTTGGGTCGAGTACCGCATTTTACTGATACGCCCGAGGGGCTTTTGAGAGTTTCTGACTGAGTGAGGTCGAGGGCCTGATTGTGACGAAATGATACGCCACGAGGTGGCATGATATTAGCGCTTGGGCTGAAGGAGCCCCTCCGGACTCTGTACGCGCCCCAGAGAGTGCAGGTACTTACTGAGTGCGAGTGTTGACCGAGTGACGAGTGGCTGGGAGGAATGAGTGACAGTGAGGTTGCCCGAGGGGCTGATACTGAGTGGCTTTAAGGTATGCTGAGTGATGTTTTGCCCGAGGGGCAATTTATGTTTCATGTTTTTGCCCGAGGGGCTATTAACGACTTATTTCATGTTACACTAAATTCTTCAGGTACTTTTATTTCTTAAATTGTTGGAAAACACATTTTTCATAGGATTTTTACTGAAGTTGGATTTTAAGGCATGTTGATTTCATATCTATATATATATATATATATATATATATATATATATACTGTTGGAAAGAAAGGTTGTGCATATTGTGAACTGATGATTTGATTTTATGTGTTTCTTACTTCTTAGACTTGATTTATTCTCATTACAACTGAGTTGGCATACTCACATTACACCCTGCACCCCTGTGTGCAGATACAGGTGTTAATACCGAGCATTAGCCATCTATTCCATGCGGAGGCGGACTTCGGGACATAGAGGTAGATGTTCATCATCCGTAACATCTCTGTTTTCCCTTCTTATGTTGTACCTAGTTATTCGTTCGGAGGTTTTGTAATATAATAGTAGACTTTTTGGTATATTTCTTAGATGCTCATGACATGTTTGACTCCGGATTTTGGGGATCGTTTAGACTGTTTAACTGTTTATTTTGCCTAATGGATTCAGTAATTCTATATTCGTTTCTGAAATGTTCAAAATGGTTGGATTTTGGAAAGAAATTGTAATTATCTGATTGTTGGCTAGCCTAGTTCCACGATAGGTTCCATAATGGCCGGTTTAGGATTTGGGGTAGTGACAAGTTGGTATCAGAGCCTAGGTTACATGGGACTCAACGGTCATGAGCAGGTTTAGTAGAGTCTTGCGGATCAGTACGGAGACGTCTGTACTTATCTTCGGGAGGCTGCAGAAACCTTAGGAACAATCTCGTTTTATTGAATTATGTCGTGCCATTTTATTGATTCTAGGAATATAAGATTTTGTTGTTTCCTTCTCTCACAAATGGTGAGGACTCGCGCTATCGATCAGGGTGACCAGCCACCATCTAGACCAGCGAGAGGCCGAGGCCGTGGTAGAGGTAGGAGGCCAGCCTGTGCAGCAGCCCGGGCAGTGCCAGTTGATCCCCCTACCGCTCAGGATCAGATTCCCATCGCAGATGCTCTAGCGGGACAGGCTCAGGTACCGACAGTGCCTATTGTTATTCCGGGTCTTCAGGAGACCTTGGCTCAGATATTGACTGTGTTTACCACCTTTTCTCAGGAAGTTGCCACTACTTCTCAGGCCGGGGGAGGAAGTCAGACTCCAATTGCCCGGACACCTAAGCAGGTTACTCAGGGACAGCAAACATCGGGGGCGGTTCCAGCCCAGCCGGTTTCTCCAGTTGGGGTCTTCGTGGTTCCGCCTATGCCCGAGGAGGAGCAACGTAGACTAGAGAGATGTAGAGTACAGCTTCCGACATTCAGTGGTGATGAGGGTGAGGATGCCTAGGGTTTTTTGGATAAGTGTTAGAGGATGTTGCGTACTGCTGGGATTTTGGAGAGCAGTGAGGTCTCATTTGCTACTTTTCAGTTTTCTGGTGCTGCTTTCACTTGGTGCGAGTCTTTTGAGAGACATAGGCCTGTTGGTTCAGCACCCCTCACCTGGCATCAGTTCTCCACTATCTTTTTGGAGAAGTATGTACCCAGTCCCACAGCGAGGAGCAGTGCAGGCATTTTGAGAAGCTGCGTCATTGGGGAGCTATTAGTGACGTAGTATGACATGCGATTTTCGGAGTTGGCTCATCATGCCACCGAGTTGGTCCCTACTGATAGGGAAAGCATTAGGAGGTTTTTTGATAGTTTCACTTATCAGCTCCGCCTATTTATGACTCGAGAGAGAGTATCAGATGCTACCTTCAAGTAGGTTGTTGATATTTCTCGAGATATCGAGTCGGTTCGCCGCCAGAGCGGGAGGAGAGTTAGGCCAAGAGGCCTCGTAGATCGGGTGGTAATAGTGGTGCTCCTTCCAAGGAGTAATTTCAGCATGGAAGAGGTCGTTCATTCAGGCCTCATTAGTCAGTCCGCGCAGCCTATAGTGGTGCATCTTCGGGGCATGGTCCCCGCGGTTCTCAGCCAGGTCGTCCTTCATTCGGCTCCCTCCCAGCCCAGAGTGCAGCTCAAGCACCACCAGTTCAGAGTTCCTTTATGCATGATTCTTCTAGTGGCCATTCTGGTCCCAAGGGTTTTTATCAGTCCTCGTCTCCAGCTCTAGGGAGTTGCTTTTAGTGCGGCGTTTTTTGGCACATGTGGAGGCAGTGTCCACATAGTTCTGGTGGTTCTTCTTAGCAGAGGGGCCAGCCCTCGACTTCAGCTCCAGTTACTTCACCACCCGCTCAGGCAGCTAGGGGTGGTAGTCAGTCAGCTAGAGGTCACCCTAGAGGGGGAGGTCGAGCAGGTGGAGGTCAGACCCGTATGTATGCGTTTCTAGCTACGCCAGATGCTATGGCCTCCGATGTAGTGATCGCAAGTATTGTCTCAGTCTGTCACCGAGATGCTTTGGCTTTATTTGACCCTAGTTCTACATATTCCTATGTTTCATCATATTTTTCCCATTTTCTGGATATGCCCTGTGAGTCTTTAGTTACGTCTGTTCATGTGTCGACTCCAGTAGGCGATACTATTTTTGTGGTCCGTGTGGTTCTGGTCGTGTGTAATATCTATTGGGGGTCTGGAGACCCGAGTGGACCTACTGTTACTCAGCATGGTCGATTTTGATGTGATATTGGGCATGGATTGGTTATCAACGTGTCAGGTTGTTCTTGAGATTCACGCTAAGACCGTGACCTTAGCTATGCCAGGATGTCCGAGGGTTGAGTGGAAACGTTCTTCTTAGTATGTGCCTAGCAGGGTGATTTCCTACTTGAAGGCCCAGCGCATAGTTGAGAAGGGGTGTTTATCATATCTGGATTTTGTGAGGGATGTCAGTTGTGAGACTCCTGTTGTTGATTCGGTTCCTGTGGTCTGTGACTTTCCGGACGTATTTCCTGCAGACCTGCCAGGCACGCCACCTGACAGGGACAATGATTTTTCTATTGACCTGGTGGCAGACGCTCAGCCTATTTCTATTCCACTTTATCGTATGGAACCAACAGAGCTAAAGGAATTAAAGGAGCAGCTTCAGGAACTCTTAGATAAGGGGTTCATTCGGCCTAGTTTGTCACCTTGGGGTACACCGGTGTTGTTTGTAAAGAAGAAGGATGGTTCTATGCGTATGTGTATTTATTATCGGCAGCTGAACAGGGTTACGGTGAAGAACTGGTATCATTTTGCCTCGTAAAGATGACTTGTTTGACCAGTTGCAGGGTGCCAGGGTATTTTCCAAGATTGACTTGCGTTCCGGCTATGTTTAGTTTAAGATTCGGGCACCAGACATCCCGAAGACTGCTTTCAGGACTAGATATGGTCATTATGGGTTCTTGGTTATGTCATTTGGGCTGACCAATGCCCCAGAAGCCTTTATGCACTTGATGCACAGTGTATTCCGGCCTTATCTGGACTCTTTCGTCATCGTGTTTATTGACGATATTTTTGTGTATTTCCGATCTCGGGAGGATCATGAATAACATTTTAGAATTGTGCTACAGACCTTGAGGGAGAAGAGATTGTATGCAAAAATTTTGAAGTGTGAGTTCTGGCTTGATTCAGTAGCATTCTTGGGGCACGTGGTGTCTAGTGAGGGTATTCATATTGATTCGAAGAAGGTAGAGGCGGTGGAGAGCTGGCCTAGGCCGTCATCAGCTACCGAGATTCGCAATTTCCTTTGTTTGGGAGGGTACTATTGTTGTTTCGTACAGGGTTTTTCATCCATTGCAGCACCTATGACCAAACTGACCCAGAAAGATGCTCAGTTCAGGTGGACTGAGGAGTGTGAGGAGAGATTTCAGAAGATCAAGTCAGCTTTGACTACAACTCCGGTATTGATTTTGCCTACGGGTTCAGGTTCTTATACAGTTTACTATGATGCCTCGAGAGTTGACGTTGGAACGATTTTGATGCAGGATGGTAGGGTGATTGTCTATGCGTCTAGATAGTTGAAGATGCACGAGAAGAATTATCCAGTGCACGATCTTGACCTAGCAGCTATTATCTAGGCCTTGAAGATTTGGCGTCATTATCTGTATGGAGTGCATTGTGAGATTTTCATTGATCATCGTAGTTTGCAGCATCTGCTTAAGCAGAAGGATCTGAATTTGCATAAGAGGAGGTGGTTGGACCTTCTCAAGTATTATGACCTCACTATTTTATATTATCCGGAGAAGGCCAATGTAGTGGCCGATGTCCTGAGTCGTAGAGCAGAGAGTTTGGGGAGTCTAGCCGACCTTCCAGTAGCAGAGCGGCCATTAGCACTTGATGTTCAGGCTTTAGCGGGTAAGCTTGTGAGATTGGATCTATCATAGCCCCCGCGGTATTGGCTTGTGTAGCCTCTAGCTCTTCTCTTTATGATAAGATTAGAGCACGCTAGTATGATGATCCTCACTTTCTCGTTCTTTAGGATAGGGTCCATCGCGGTGATGCCAGGGATGTGGTTATCGGTGATGATGGGGTCATGAGGATGCAGGGCCGGATTTGCGTGCTGATGCGTGGCTAGAATTCATGATTTTAATCATTATATACCTTGCATTTTATGTGCTTTAAT
>MDKJ01139718.1:0-46918 GCA_005239525.1 Nicotiana knightiana | reverse complement strand
TAACATCATCAGGAATTGCAGCTCGTGTCCTCACCATTTGCGAGAGAATGGAATGATAAATTTCAAACTTCGAGATCAATGAACTCGCACGATAGAAATGAAAGAAATGAAATATTCCTAATAGTTTCGAAGCCTCTCGAAGATAAGTACAGACATCTCCGTACCGATCCGCAATACTCTACTAAACTCTCTTATGACTCGTAGCACCTATGAACCTAGAGATCTGATACCAACTTGTCACGACTCGGTTTTCCCTCCGTTGAGTATCGTAATGGCACCTAGACTTAGGGACTAGGTAAGCCTAACATTTTCTGAATAACAACAATAATAAATAAAATCTGACAGTCTCGATATAGAAGTCTTTACAGAATTTACAAATTTCCCAAACCGGTAGTACAAGTCATAAGCTCTACAGAGTATGCTACAACTTCTAAATACAACTGTTTAGAAATAAGTAAAAACAGTTTGAAATAAAAATAAGAAGGTGACTCCGAAGCCTGCGAACACAGCGAAAAGTTTACCTTGAGTCTCCTCAGCAAGGATCCGCACAGCTACTAACGATCATTACCTGGATCTGCACAAAATGTGCAGAAGTGTAGCATGAGCACACCACATCGGTGCCCAGTAAGTATCAAGACTAACCTCGGTGAAGTAGTGATGAGGACTACTCAAGACACCCATTGGTCTAATAAAATCGAACAAGCATTATAGAAATGACAGAACATGGCATCTATATAAGGACTACGCGATATGGCTAACAACATAGCAACTGCACAAAGGAAGGAAAAACAGAAAGTAATAGCGGAACACCATAATAAGACACATGAGAAATAGACGGAAACACAACCCAAATCCGAAAATCAAAATACCATAAAGACAAGTAGTAACTCAGCAACTGCATTAGTTTTCACATCAAATCTTAGCCAACATATTCCAATAAATTAGTCAAATCCTTCAAGTATAAAATTCCACCCGTAAGTTTTCAAATTGAGGTATTTAGAATGAAATCCTTTCCAATAAGAAATATACTTCTTTCAAATAAATATCCTTCAAACATAGTTCTTTCAAGATAAATAATTTTCAAATATAAGTTTGTCAATAAATATCCTTCAAACATAGTTCTTTCAAGATCAATACTCTTCAAATATAAGCTTTTGAATAAATATCCTTCAAACCAGGTTCTTTCAAGATAAATACTTTTCAAATATAAATTTTCAAATGGAAATCCTTCAAACATAGTTCCTTCAAGATAAATACTTTCAAATATAACCTTTCAAATAAATATTCTTCAACATAGTTTTTTCAAGATAAAATACTTTTCAAATATAAACTTTTCGAATAAATATCCTTCGAGTATAAGTCACCCTGTGACATTTAAGCATCGCAGATAAGCAGCTCCGAACACAATATAACAACACGGAAAGTCTATCGGGATACCTTCCCGTAGTCCCGAATTATTAATGCAGTATAGGGGGATCTCCCAGAATACGTCTATAGTCCCAAAAATAAATATGCAGTATAGGGGGATCTCTCGGAATACGTCTGTAGTCCCAAAATAAATATGTAGTGTTGGGGGATCTCCCGGATTACATCTGTAGTCCCAAAGTAAATATGCAGTGCAGGGGGATCTCCCGGAATACCGTTCTGTAGTCCCAATTTAAATATGCAGTGCAACCAACAGAGATAACAACTATAGCACAACAGAAACCTCGCATCACCACAACAAGTACAAGGCAAAAATGACAGTAATGCAAAGCACGGCGAGTAAATCAACTCAAGAACTTTAAAACACAAATAATGGTAGAACTCATTCACAATGAATAACCGCAGTAAAGAATGCTAGGCGCAAGGAGAACAGCTGAACAAGGGAAAACAAAAACGTAACAACTATTCCACAATATTCAAGTTAACAATAAGAAGCCAACACGAGTCAAATAGTTCCAAATAAAGGCAAGTCAACTAAGATATAGGTTATCTAAACTCCTTTAGAGGTTGAAAAATTACGAGGGATATTAAACAATTCAAATAAGGGTAAACAGCAAAAGATAATCATGACTCCAATTAATATTAAGCAATTAGAGGATGAGATAATAATAATTTCAATTAAAGATAAGCAGTTATGACAATATAGCATGACGATAGAAGAAGTAAATTTTTAGTTAAGTCAAATAAGGGTCAAACGGACAGTAGGAGAGAATCCTAAAGCAATTATCTCTAATCAAAGCATGTAGAGGTGAAACTAGCAGATAGGAACTCAAACGTATCAAGAACAACTTCATACCCGGTAAATATAAGGACCTAAGAACCCTAAAAAAAGACAACTCCCACAAATAATTCTGAGCACGCACTCGTCACCTCGCGTACACGGACTACAATCAACATAGAAGACTCAAATCTTAAGGGGTAATTCCCCCACACAAAGTTAGGCAAGATACTTACCTCAAAGATGAAAATGGGTACACTAAAATTGAACTTCTCGGGTGAAAAGACATCCGGACGGCAAATCCAACTAAAATAATTTCAAAGCACACAAAAACTTATAAGAAACTATTCCGGATCATAAAGTCTAAATCTTTAACAAAATCCAAAAATCAACCTAAAACTCAACCCCCGGGCCAGTACCTCAAAATCCGAATACCCATTCCAATATGAGTTCAACCGTACAAAAATTATCAAATTTTGATACCATTTCGCCCCTCAAATCATGAAATTTTCATTTTGGAAATTTCTTCAAAAACCAACATTTTCCTCAACTAAAACACAATTTAAATGATAAAAACAAAGATTAAGTCATGGAATATATTTAATTCTAGGTGAAGAACACTTACCCAATCGAATTGCTTGAAAAACCCACCAAGAATCGCTCAAAATCGAGCTCTAAAATTCAAAATATGGTGAAAATGGTCTAACCCTTGATTTGAAAAAAAAACTTATATTCTGCCCAGATGGCTATGCATAGCGATCGCGAAAATTGGGTCTCGATCGCGAAGAAGAGAATTGGGGCTGCCAAGAAAGACCCTTCTGCGATCGCGAGTGAAGGGATGCTAACTCGATGAACAACTGGTCAGGAGCTTACGCGAACGCGGGGCAAATGATGCGAACGCGAAGAAGAAATAGCCAACAGCCCCCAGCTCCTAATTTTTACTACGCGAACATGAGGGAGTGGATGCGAACGCGAAGAGGAAGAAAGTAGACCTTCACGATCATGAGAGGTTTTATGCAAATGCGATGAAGTAACATGAAGCGGATCAACAGAACACTACGCGATCGCGGCTGGGGCTATGCAATCACGAAAGAGGACAGCAGACACTAGAAACCAACAATCCGAAAATAGAAGAAATTGGCCCGTAGCCCATCCGAAACACACCTGAGGCCCCTGTGACACCGTCTAAACACATAAATAAGTTCCATAACCTAACAACTCGCTCGATGCCTCAAATCACATCAAACAACGCCAAAAATGCAAATTGCGCCATGAATCAAACTATGAACTTCCAAATCTTCCAAGTTCGAAAACTTGTGCCGAAACAATCAAACTGACCCGGAATGACGCCAAATTTTTCAAACAAGTCCCAAATGACATCACGGAGTTGTTCCAACTCTCAGAATCTCATTCGACCCCGATATCACAAAAAGTCAAATTCCGGCCAAATTCCCATCGCTTAAGCTTCCAAAACTAGAATCCTTCTTCCAATTCGACTCTGAATCATCCGAAAATTGAATTCAACCATGCACGTAGGTTGACATACATAATATGAAGATATTCAAAGCTTTATACCATCAAACAGAGCTTAAATTCTTAAAACGACCGGTCATGTCGTTACAGATATGCTAAGGCAGGTTAATGTAAACCCGCCATTCACTTAAGTTCTCTAACAAATGCCAGCTTATGCAAAGTTCTTGAAAGAGATACTTACAAAGAACAGAAAGATAGAAGAGACCTCAGTGTTCAAACCTATAGAGCATTGTAGTGCAATATTGCAAACAAACTCCCACAAAAGTGTGGAGATCCAGGGGGTTACGATATGTTGCTCTTTAGGCACTCTTAACTTTGATAAATATTTATGTGACTCTGGTGCTTCAATTAATCTAATTCCATTGTCTATTTACAGAAAACTAGAGAAGGAGATTGGATAGATAAGGTCGGCGCCAATATCTTTGCAATTGGCAGACCAAATGACTATAACACCCGAGGGGATAGTAGAAGATGTTTTGGTGCGGGTGGATAAGTTCGTATTTTCTGTAGATTTCATAGTGGTGAATATGGAGTAGAACAAGGAGGTCCCCCTCATCCTAGGAAGACTATTTTTAGCAACGGGTAGAGCTATACTGGATATACATGATAGAAAACCATGCTTAGAGTGGGTGAGGATACAGTGACTTTTGAGATTAATGTAGCAACTGGAGTGAAAAAGGAGAAGCCAGCTGTAAGTATTGAGTGGAAGGTGAAGAGTTTGAAAGAGAAGGTTGTTTTTATTGAAAAATAAAAGTGGGGGGTGTACCCCAAGAAGGCTGAGAAGAAGCTCTCCGCATGGATGTGTGCACTAGTTTGGGCGAGAAGATTGGAGCCCGACTTTGATTCAGACCCCGAATAGAGATTCAGGGAAGTTTCCTCTACCTTATGATTTTTAATTGTGTGTCATGAGGACATGCCACAACTTAAAGTGTGGGGTAGGGGGATAATTATATGTTGTATGTATGTTAGTTTTTGTTTTTGTTTTGTAAAATTGAGGAAAAAAACATAAAATTTTAAAAATATATGATGGCTAATTTTAACTAGATAGAGGGATATGAGAGATATAGGTCACACTCCAATTTTTGAGTTGCCTACATATCCCTGGTTTTACAGGAACCAGGTCGTGTGTAGTTCTGGATTCATCGGCGGAATAAACCGATGAAGTTGTCACAAGGACGAATACAGGTTTTCGAATAGGTGAAACGGTTATGGTGAGTTGTCAGGTTCGAAATAGTATGAGCGAACTGGAGCGGGATTGCTCATGTTGGAATAATGGTTACTCACCAGGTCACCTGCAAATCAGAAGATGAACTGCAAGAATATATGTATAACTTTGCGTGAATTTAAACATGATGCAAATTCCCTTCAGACCATGAGAATTGTCCTTTGGACGGTTGAGGATGACGTCCTTAGACCATGATGTCCCGGACCATGAATTATGTGGTAAGGGATTCGCAGGCCATGAAATGATGTTCTCGGTCCATGAGAATGGTGCCTCCGAACCATGACGCCTTTGAATAATGATGTGCAAGTTTGAGAGATCCTCAGGCCATGGCATGGTGTATTCCGGCTATGAGGATGGTGCCTTCAGACTATGATGCCTTTGGACAAGTTGGCTATATTTCAGCCCATGAGGTGCAAAGACATGATGCTAGAAGCAACAAGACAAGGCTTAGTTTTGTATGAGGTTGAGGGCAGACCTTAGCTCGAGAGAAGAGAATGATGCAAGAGAGTGTTTAGTCTCGTGCGGGATTCGGGACAGTGCTTAGTCCCATGCAAAAGGAAGGTTGCGCTTAGCCTTATGCAAATAGGGAGGCAGGGCTTAGCCTCAGTCAAGTTTTTGGGACAGTGCTTAGTCCCAATGCAAGGAGAAAGCAATGAGGCAATGCTTAGCCTTATGCAGATAGAGAGGAAGGGCTTAGCCTCATGCGGGTGTGGAGACAGAGCTTAGTCTCATGCAAAATTCGGTACAGTGCTTAGTCCCATGCAAAGAGAAGGCAATGCTTAGCCTTATGCAAATAAAGAGGTAGGGCTTAGCCTCATGCAAGATTTGGGACAGTGCTTAGTCTCATGCGAATAGAAGGCAATGCTTAGACTTATGCAAATAAAGAGGCGGGTCTTAGCCTCGTGAAAGATTCAGGACAGTGCTTAGTCCCATTCAAATAGAAGGCAATGCTTAGCCTTATGCAAATAAAGAGGCAGGGTTACCCTCGTGCAAGATTCGGGACAGTGCTTAGTCCCATGCAAAATAGAAGGCAATGCTTAGTCTTCTGCAAATAAAGAGGCAAGGTTTAACCTCGTGCAAGATTCGGGACAGTGCTTAGTCCCATGCAAATAGAAGGCAATGCTTAGCCTTATGCAAGGTGGGAGGCAAGGCTTAGCCTCATGAAGGTGGAGACAGAGCTTAGTCTCATGCAAAGAGAAGAGTAACAGCGAAGTATTTAGCTGACAATGTGTTTTGTGCATCGTGATTGTATTGTTGCAACGGTATTTGTCGTGATGATATAGTCTTGTATCCAAAGAAAACTTTATGAGTTTTGTGGGGGGGAGGTTGGTTCGTGCCTTCGTCTGCTTGACTTGCTCCATTCAGTCTGAAGATCCTATCCAAACTATTAGGGTAGCGTTTTCTAAAGCAAAGTTTCTTTTCCAAAAGCATCATGCATAATTTTCAAAAGACATAGTAGTATATAGTTTAGAAATTAGTTAGATGAACCAGTAACTGTGACATAATCAGATACATCGTGACTTCTTCCGCCGTAGAATTTTAAGGGTCCTCCTCAAAATTCTGCCCCAGTTAACTAGATGACTTTTCTAGCTGCTCCATACGTTGCGGTTGGCTGAACTTGCTTTGGAATTTTGAGGGTCCTCCTCAAAATTCTGCCCCAGTTTCTGATTGTGGGGAAATAGAATTTTTATTGAATTGTGACCAATCCCATAGGGTTGCCTACGTATCCCCTCTTAAACGGGAATCAGGTCGAGCATAGTTCTATTTACATCATATGAAGAAGCATGAAATGGTTTACACATAGTATCTTTTGACTGCAACTGAATTGATAGGCTTTGGCCAGATTTCTCCGTCCATCTATGGGAGTATGAGTGCTCCTCCTGTTAATACCCTGTGAACCATTTAAGGACCTTGCCAGTTGGGTGAGAATTATCCTTTGGCTTCATCTTGATGTGAAAAGATCTTTTTCAGCACCAGCTGCCCCGGTGTGAACTGTCTCGGTTTTACCCTTTTGTTGAAGGCTCTGGACATTCTGTTATGATAAAGTTGACTGTGACATACTGCATTCATCCTCTTTCCATCTATGAAGTCTAGTTGCTCATAGTGGCTCCTTATCCATTATGCGTCGCTGAGCTCGGCTTCTTGTATGATCCTAAAAGAAGGAATTTCCACTTCGGCGGGAATGACCGCTTCAGTACCATAAACTAGCAGATAGGGAGTTTCCCTGGTTTATGTGCGGACTGTGGTATGGTATCCCAGTAAGGCGAATGGTAGCTTCTCGTTCCATTTTGTTTGTGATTCTCTACCATTTTCCTTAGTGTCTTCTTGATGTTCTTGTTGGCAGCCTCCACGGCTCCGTTCATTTGAGGCCTGTATGTTGTGGAGTTTTTGTGCTTGATTTTGAAAGTTTCACACATGGCTTTCATTAGGTCACTGTTGAGATTGGCAGCATTGTCAATGATGATGGACCCTAGAACTCCAAATCGGCAAACGATTCAGTCGCGGACAAAATCCGCAACGACCTTCTTGGTCACAGCTTTCTAAGATGCAGCTTCAACCCATTTGGTGAAGTAGTCTATGGCCACCAGGATGAACTGGTGCCCATTTGAGGCGGTGGGATCGATCGTACCAATGACGTCCAGCCCCCAAGAAGCAAAGGGCCAAGGTGAGCTCGTTGAATTAAGCTTGTTTGGCGGCACTTTTATCATGTCTGCATGTATCTGACATTGGTAGCATTTCTGAACATAATGCAATCTGTCTCCATGGTCATCCAAAAGTAACCGGCTATGAGTATCTTCTTGGCCAAGACAAAGCCATTCATGTGTGGTCCACATGTTCCGGCATATATCTCCTCAAGCAATTTAGAAGCCTCTTTTGCGTCAACACACCTTAACAGTCCCAGATCGGGAGTTCTCCAATATAGGGTTCCTCCGCTTTGGAAGAAGTGATTGGACAATCTCTGAAGGGTGCGTTTATGAGTATGGTTTGCATGCTCTGGGTATTCTCCTTTTGTCAAATATTCTTTGATGTCGTGGAACCAGGGATTTCTGTTTGTTTCTTCTTCAACATGAGCACAATATTCCAGCTGATTATGGATCCTTACTGGATAGGATCGATGAAGTTCTTGTCTGGATGTTGTATCATTGAAGACAAAGTAGCCAATGCGTCAGCAAACTCGTTTTGAATCCTGGGGACATGCTGAAACTCTATTTTTGTGAACCTCTTCTTCATTTAATGCACATGATGCAGGTATGGAAATATCTTGGAATTCTTGGTAACCCATTCTCCTTGTACTTGGTGTACCAGCAGATCAGAATCGTCGATCACTAGCAGTTCCTGAATGATCATATCAACAGCCATATTGAGCCCTAATATGCAAGATTCATATTCCGCCATGTTGTTAGTGCAGGGGAATTTGAGTTTTGCAGACAGCGGATAATGTTGACCAGTCTCTGATACCAAGACGGCTCCAATGTCGACTCATTTGAAGTTCGCCACCCCGTCGAAGAACATTCTCCAACCATCGTAGGATTCAGCAATGCCTTCTCCTACGAATGATACCTCTTCATCAGGAAAATACATTTTCAGGGGTTCATATTCTCCTCGCACAAGATTTTCAGCAAGATGGTCTGCCAATGCTTGTCCCTTGACTGCTTTCTGAGTTACATAGATGATGTCGAACTCACTCAGCAAGTTTTGCCACTTGGCCAGCTTTCCGGTGGGCATAGGCTTCTGAAAGATGTATTTAAGGGATCTATCCTCGATATGAGGTACGTCGTATAAGCACAGAAGTAATGTCATAGTTTCTGAGCTATCCAGGTTAATGCGCAGCAAGTGCATTCCAGCAGAGAGTACCGCGCTTTAGAAGGAGTGAATTTCTTACTCAGGTAATATATGGCATGTTCATTTCTCCCTGTCTCGTCATGTTGTCCCAAAACACAACCAAAAGCTTCATCTAACACTGCAAGGTAGAGTAGAAATGGTCTGCCCGGCTCCGGTGGGACTAAAACTGGTGGCGCGGACAAGTATTCCTTGATCTTGTCAAAAAACTTTTGACAATCCTCAGTCCAACTGGTTGTAGCGTCCTTCTTCAGCATTAAGAAAATCGACTCGCGTATTATTGTGGACTGTGCTATGAAGCGGCTGATGTAGTTGAGGCAACCCAGTAAACTCATCACATCTTTCTTGCTTTTTGGTGGTGGAAATTCTTGGATGGCTTTGACCTTTGATGGGTCCAATTCTACCCTCGGCGACTGATGATGAATCCCAACAGCTTTCCGGTAGGAAACCCGAATGACACTTTGCAGGGTTTAGCTTCAGGTTGTATATACGCAATCGGTCAAAGAATTTCCTCAAGTATGCTATGTGATATGTGTCCTTCTTGGATTTAACAATGACATCATCCACATATACCTCTCTTTATGTATCATGTCATGAAAAATAGTTGTCATGTCTCTCATGTAGGTGGCCCCAGCATTCTTTAGACCGAACGACATCATTTTGTAGCAGTACACTCCCCATGGTGTAATAAAGGTTGTTTTCTCGGCGTCTTCTTCATCCATCCAGATCTGATGGTAACCTGCGAAGCAATCTACAAAGGACTGGAGTTCATCTTTGGCACAATTGTCTATCAGAATGTGTATATTTGGCAGTGGGAAATCATCCTTTGGGCTGGCTCTGTTGAGATCCCGATAATCAAGACAAACTCTGACTTTCCCATCCTTCTTCGGGACAGGCACAATGTTGGCTAACCAGATTGGATATTCAACTACCTTGAGGACATTGGCTTTGATCTGTTTAGTAACCTCCTCTTTGATTTTCATACTCATATCTGGCTTGAATTTCCTGAGTTTCTGCTTTACTGGCGGACACATTGGGTTCGTGGGCAACTTATGGGCCACTATGGATGTGCTTAACCCGGTCATATCATCATATGACCATGCAAAGATGTCCTCATATCCTTTCAGGAACCGGGTGTATTCCACTTTCTCTGACGGTGACAAATAGATGCTTATGCGGGTTTCCTTGATGGTTTAAGAATCTCCCAAATTGACTATCTCAGTTTCGTCCAGGTTGGACTTGGGCTTGTTATCGAAATCCTCTTCCTCTCTGACAATCTCTTCAGGTATTACATCTTCCTATTCGAATCACTGTCATTTTATTGCATTGTCTCATTACATGCCACAGTTGTCGGTTCATCAAGATAGGAAATAGTAATGCTCGGGACTCGTCTGGCCTTTGATGGTCTAACCATCCAGTTCTTGAGGAATGATTCTCTCTCCACAGCTTGGATGGTAGGGCCTTCCTCCTTCTCCTCCTCAAAAATCAAACAGCAGTCCATATCATCATTTTCCAAGCAACAAATTCCTCAATGTTGCCAATGCTTCTTCTTCCTCTGACCCCCATATAACATCGGCCTGATGGAAAGTCTAACTTAAGTGCGGTACGGGCTGTTCAAGAGGGTAGTATAGACCGCGCCACGGTGGTGACCAATCATCGTATTCCTGCCAGGTGTATTGATACCCCATCCCAAAGGTTGTACTATAGTGCTTCAGTTGTACTGGTTTGGAGATACCTTGAAGATTTTTACCAAGCCCCTTACCAGGTTCATACCCTTTCCATTCCAATATGATTTTTATATTGCTAATCCACCACTTATCCTTTTCGATTGCATTAAACGCTCGATATGGTGGTAAGTTTCTCCACCTAACCTCCTTCTGTTTTCAACCACCGGGATAGTCTGACTGGTGTAAATGGGGTTACTCCTATCTCCATGGATGATTACTTATTGGATTTCCTTGAATTTCACGGCCTGGTGAAAAGTAGATGCTACAGCCCCAGCGGCATGTATCTAAGGTCGTCCCAACAACAGATTATAGGAGGCTAATATGTCCAGCACATGAAACTCAACATCAAACCAAGTGGTACCCATCTATAGGAAGAGACTGGTTTCTTCAATTGTAGCCCTTTGAAACCCGTCGAACGCTTTCACATTCATAGTCCTTGATCGTATCTCGTGTAAACCCTTGCCCAACCTCTTTAGAGTTGTCAACGGGAAAATGTTAAGGATAGATCCTCCATCTATCAAAACTCTGGCAATAAATTTATATTTGCATTGCACCGTGATGTGCAGTGCCCTGTTGTGACTTAACCCTTCAGGTGGCAGTTCGTCCTCATGGAAGGTGATCTTATGGCTTTCTAGCACTTTCCCTACCATATTGGCCATTTCTCCGCTAGTGATGTTGTTGGGCACGTATGCTTCATTCAATACCTTCATCATAGCATTCCTGTGTGCCTCAGAATTTTGCAGCAACGACAAGATAGATATTTGGGAGGTCTTGTTCAGATGATCGATGACAGAGTACTCCCTTGCATGTACCTTCCTCCAGAGGTCATCTGGACCAGTCTCAATAACGGGTGGTTTACTGGAAGCTTTCTTACTGGATTCCCCTAAATGTTCAGGTGTATAAACTCTACCTATTCTAGTCATTCCTTGTGCAGCACCAGATTCTTCCATCTTCAACCTTCCTTTTCTTCTAGCCTCGGCCACATAATCCCAAGGTACAGCATTGGAATTGAAGGGTGGTGTCGATGCCGCCATAAAAGTGAAAGGATGTGGCCACCTCCACCTTAAATGGAGCGGGTATTGCTGTAGGTGGGATCACTTATACCTCGAAGGGAGCTGATGCGGCTATCTCAACTTCAACTGGCGGTTGTACTTGTACCATAATGGGATTGAGCGTGAATGCAGGCTTCTTAGGATTATCACCTTCTCGAATAAGACCGATTGACCCCTCGGGATCCCATTCTTCATCAATTTCTATTACATTGACCCCTTCGCCCCTATGATCTGGGAGGGGATTGTTGCGAACATTAGGTGCATTTTACTTTGCCTGTATGACCTTATTATCAATCAGTTTTTGGATCTTGTCTTTCAAGGTGCGGCACTCGTCAACAGTGTGTCCCTTCATACTGGAATGGTACGCACAGGTCTTGTTTGGATTGACCCATTGAGATGAATTCTTCATTGCCATAGCAGGAATAGGGGTGACATAACCAGCAGCTTTCAACCTTTCGTACAACTGGTCGATGGGTTCAACAATGGCGGTGTACTGTCTGGGTGGTTTGCGTTCAAAATTAGGCCTCAGTTTTTGGTAGTTTGGACGAGTTGGAGGTGACTGATAATAGGATGGTTGGGAATTATAGGTATGGTTGACGGTAGCAGGTTGGGAATATCTAGGAGGTGATGGTTGGTATGTGGGTGGAGGTGTTTGGTATACAAATGGAGTTTTTGGGCCTTGGGCAACCATTACTGTTCCCACTTATTTCTTCCTTGATATGCCACCTGATTGCAATGCTTTGTTCGTGGCCTGCAGTGCCTCGAAATTCGTCACCATTCCACTTTTAATACCTTTCTCGATCCTTTCTCTGAGCTTAATGATATCGGCGAACTTGTAATTCTCGATAACCATTAACCTTTCGTAATATTGTGGATCCTGCGCCCTGACAAAGAACTTGTTCATATGTTCCTCATTTAATGTCGGCCTGACCTTTGCTGCCTCTAACCTCCACCGAGTAGCATACTCACGGAAAGTCTCAATTGGTTTCTTCTTGAGGTTCTGGATATAGAAAACACCAGGTGAATTATCCGTGTTGAATCTGAATTTGTCCATGAAATCTGACGCCATGCTCACGCAATTAGCCCATTTCTTGAGATTCTGGCTTATGTACCAGGATAGGGCGTCTCCAGTGAGGCTTCTCATGAATAGATTCATGTGAATCCTTTCGTCCTTTCCAACCCCTATGAGCTTGTCACAGTAAGTTCTCAAGTGAACCCTTGGGTCACCCGTTCCATCAAACATTTCGAACCTGGGAGGTTTGTAACCCTTCGGCAGTTCCACGTCTGGCTGAAAGCACAAATCCTCGTAATTCATACCTTCGATTCCTTTGCCTGCTTCAACACCCTGAACTCGACTTGTGATTTTCTTGAGCTCCTCTGCCATGTTCTTAATGATCAAGTCCTTCTCGGCGGATTCTGGTGTATATGAGATTGGTTAAGTGGAGTGGGGTAAGGTTTTCACGTATATGGGGTTTTTTTGGTGAAGGCCAAGAATTTGGGTATAGTGGTGATCGTTGGTTAAATTTTGGGGATTGGGGATCGGGGATCGGGGATAGGTTGTGGGGTATTCTGAGGAGTATGGTAAGTGGTCTGCAGATATTTAGTCGGTAGATGCTGATGTTGAGGAGGCGTAGGTATGGGTAAAGGATTTTGAGGAGGGGTTGTATATTAATGGGGTACGGGAGGATTCTGCGGGTGTTGGTCGGGTGCATTTTAGGGAGGTGCCGATTTTTGGGTATTTGGATGGTTGACATCTGGGATGTTTAGTGCGAGGGAGAGGTTTGCCAAGTTATGAACCTGCTCAAGCTCACCTTGTAGTTCAAGTATTGTCTTTTCAAGCCGCAAAACCAAGTCATTTGGTGCCGGAGTACTCCGACCATCAGAAGTTTCAACATTCTCAGCATGTGTGGTGTTTTCACCACTTATATTATCCATTTTAGCTTTCCTTTTGCCTTTGGATGCACTTGGAGGAGGTGGAGGGCCCCTGGATCTGGTAAGATATGCTAATGATTGCAGTATGTGTGAACCAACCTTGGGAATGGGAATAATAATAAAAAAGGAAAGAAAGGCAAAAGGTAACCAAGTCAGTAAGGGCTCCAAAAAGAGTATTTGCAATATTTAAACACATCGTGCGGAAATGTAAATTCACGTCCTAATTTGGGAACCTCGTTTGATTTGGAGAACTTCAGTGCCAATAATTGCCTTATTTCATTAATGTAAAATAAATGAATCTAAAACGACACTAAATAAGATAAGTCACTAATGGCACTTGTCCTTGTTACATTTGAAAATCAAAAATGAATAAACCTAATCTACTTGGTCCCAGAAGGACCTTCTCCAGGCCCGGCTCTCTATGCTCCACTGATCAGGTTCCCCAGGTCGCGCATGTCTAGCAGCAGGTATGCCCTAGATGTCCTCCTTCGATACCTTCAGCATTCTGGTAGTATATGACTCTTTTCCTCATTTTCCCTTCCAGTTCCATCAGACCTTGCTCCAGATATTCTAACCTTTCATTCAATCTGGTAGTCGTTTCCTTCCATTCATTGACTAATCCCATATCAGTCTTGTGTTGCTCCAGATGCTCAGCCTCGAACTCGCGAACCCTTTTGCGCAGACTGTTATACTTCACTTGTGCTTCGGTATCTTCATCTATGACTCTGTTTCCTCGATCGACCCCTGGCTTGACTATTCCTACTATGCAGTCATCTAACCATGATGGGTAAAAGTACACGTGCCCTGCGTGATATCGGTCTGGTTTGATAGTTTCCCTTTCTGCAATAATCTTTAGGTGCCACACATGCTGAGCTTCACATTTGTATGGGAGGTCGTCATCCTGAAAATCTGCCCTATAATGACTCATTTAATGATCTGCAGTATGAATTGCTTCCTGACTGCTTGTCTCATAACCCTGATGGGAATATAAGGGTATATTCCCCTTAACTCGATCAACACCAAGTGCGGAACGTCCCTAGACCTGATGATGAACTCGTCAATAGGGAACTATTCGAACATCCATTGAACTTGATCCTCAATCAAATTGTCAAAAAATTGCACCCATTCTGTAGCACTTTCTGGTTGAGCAAACATGTCTGGGATATAGGTCATTCTCTTAGGGTAATGGAAAGTTATATGATCATTCTACGGCCTTCGTGGAAACTCTTGATGGTATTGACCTCTTTGGAGATGCTCTAACAACCAAACCTGTAGCAGCAGATTACAACCCTCGAAGTGTTTGAATCCCTTCTGGCAGTGGTCCAAGGCCCAATATATGTCTGCTATGATCATAAGGAAATGATGTATGTTTTCCCCTCGATCCCCTCCATTAGGGTTTTGTTATCATGGCCAGTCTGGTATGAATTTTGTCCCCTTTAATCGGAAACACTATCATACCCAGGAAGCAAACGATGAACACAAAAACCCTGCGGTGGATACAACCCAAGGAAGTGATAGAGAATTCATCATGGTAGATACGATAGGATTTTCTATAACCATATTGTTCATAGAGATAGTCAAAGAGTATGTAGGATTTCTTCAGGCACTCCACATCGTCGTTCTTTTTCAGACCCGTCATTTTCAGAAACCCCCTAGTGGTACGATTTTCTGGCACCAATAAACCGGGATTGTCCAAAGGCAATCCAGCAAATCCCCCTATTTCTTCAAAGAGAGGGGTCATTTCTATGTTTCCAAAGCAAAACACGGATCTTTCACTATCCCAAAACGTTGTGGCAGCTTCAATCAACACATTATTCGGTTGGATGTACATAAAGAAGGAAAATTTCCCAGGACCTTTTTCATATGCTTTTTGTCACTTGATGAAAGATCTTCCCACCAATCTAGCAACAATGGTGGTATGTTACGGACCATGCCGAACCTGGGGACTTCGTGCCTCATTTTCTGCAAAACAAATAAGGTTAGACCCTTTCCCCCTCCAGATTCGACTATTTATATATCAGTGATTAGCATATTGGCACTTATTTCTCCAAATTAATGCATAGATCGCGGTTGCGTCCGTTGGGATTATGGAAAACCTGGTGGACTTTTGGACAAGGCTTTTCTTAATGGGCTATTCTGTGGACAACATATTAACCCTGGCTAGGTTTGACCATGATGCATGTACAATTAATCAGAGTAAGGTTTCTATAGAGGTCTCGACTGGTACCCTCAAGTGGACAGCTCGAGAAGGAAGGCACGGAACCTTCGACTGAACCGCTGATCGACTAGTTTTACCGCAAATATGCCTTTCCGAATTTAAGGGGTGATATGTAGGAAGAGCGCAAGCAATCATCAAGCGTTGCTAAAGTATTAGTTACGCACGAGTGGAATATGATGTTGAGCATGATTTATGCAACAGTAAATAGCACGTTGCCATGTATTATCACGTTAAAAAATAATAATAATAATAATAATAATAATAATAATAATAATAATAATAATAATAACAATAATAATAATAATAATAATAATAAAGGCGGTATTTAATAATTGAAAAGGCATTTTAGAAAGAAAACAAAGAGACAAGTTAATTTCCATAGTAAAAATAAATCATAAATTCTTGAAAATAGGCAATTAAATTCACATAAAGTGGGAAAGGGAACGGTGTGTACGTATTAACAGAATAAAGCATGCTTAAAGACTAATTCACAAAAAGTAAGTTCTGGTAAGAGCCTAATTATCCCCGGTAGAGTCTCCATGCTATCGCGACTCCTTTTTTCTCGCGAAATCGGGTTTCGACATTTAATGAGACAACTCTCTTCCCTTTTGGGATGAGATATGAGATTTGAAGAGTCGCCACCTAACAAATTAAGGTGTGTTAGGGTACCTAAAGCTAATAACTCATGAAACTAGTTTGCATCACCAGAGGTCGGGTAAGGGCTCGAAATTACCTTGAGGAGAAGGTGTCAGGAACCCCTCGAGGTCCACAAAGGTGGGTCCCGCCCGAACTTAATTAAGCGAATTAGTCATTAAAGGAAAATAAAGCAATTTAGACAACTATTATTTTAAAGCAGGAATTAAAGGGGTCCTAAATTTCTTAGCCTATAGGATCATTTCCGTGCAATACTTGGTAGCTTTACCCAAGTTGGGGTGCTACACATAGTATTAGTGCACATGTCATCATCTCCTTTACTACCCAATTACTATCTTTCAGTTATTAACTAAGCGTTCTAATAGCTTCGAAGTTATGCCTTAAGCGTGCACTACCCATCCCTTACATATGGTCCTGGAGGTGTTTATGACCTCTATTTAAGGTAGTTAAGGCTGACCTATGTTGCTTAAAAATGGGAAAAACTAAGCGACAAACAAAAAATCGGATAGGACTGTCACATAAGGAGCAAATAAGGACTCGTATTAATCTCCACAAGTAAACAGCAAATGCACGCAATTCAAATAGCAAGTTTTATCAATTTAATACCCTATAGGAAGGATATCTATATGAGCATAAACAGAATATAAGACACCAGTTTATTAAAACGAGCAACAGTATCTATCAGTTTGCCTACTGATTTTAGTCCTTGAATCTGGGCATATTCCAGGCAGCAAGATATCACAATTTTAAACCCAAAATTCTTAATAATTCTACAGGACTGCCTAAGGTGATAACCAGAACATAATCCTATAGGCATGGTATCTAAATATGTTAACAACGAGTTACTGATTTTTACAGAAATGTTTTTATCCTTTAGACCCTATAGGCATGCTTTCTAATTTGCAGAATTAGTTAACTCCTATATGCATGATTTCTAGGTGTTAGAACTGATTTATTTCCTATAAGCATGTTTTGTAGTTTACAGGATTAGTTAACCCCTATAGGCATGATCTCTATGTGGACAGAAATGTTAACCCCTATAGGCATGATTTCTAGGTGTTAGAACTGATTTATTTCCTATAAGCATGGTATCTATGCAAGTATGTAGGAAGAATTTTAAGCAGATTGCCAGAAAAGGTTATTATTCAAACAAACAGAATCCTATAGACATAGTATCTAATGCACGTTGGGGTTTGAAAATGTGTGGATCCTAGGACAGGATTTCCAATGCAGACTTATAAACAGGATCTCTAATATGCGAGCTTTAAAAGTACAGAACTGAACAATCAAGAAGTTCCTATAGGCAGGATCTCTAATCAAGCAATGGAAATCACACAACTTGATCAACATAATTAAATCTATAGGCGGGATTTCTACTCAAATTTAACAAAAATAGAAGGAACCCCCCCTCCCGCGCTTTCACTAATCAAACCCAAATCTGTTATTACAGAAATTATTACAATCCAGAATGATTAAATTGCATAATAGTATCCATTACACTATAGGGAGCCTTCATAGGCCCAATATAAACCTGGGAACCAAACCTTCCAACATAACAGCTTTGGAGTATAGCAATGATCCATCCATGGCACATTAAAAGTCAGGCTTCCAGTGTGTCAAAGTTCCCAAGGGCCTCAGGGACCCGGGACAATGATCACACCAAAACCCTTTTCAAAGAAACAGTTTGTGAAAGATTGGAAGACCAGCCCCAATGTGTCAAAGTTCGGAGAAGTCTCAAGGACCCTAGGCAGTGCTCACACTGGGGGTGGTAGGAACCTAGATAACTAAGAGTAGAAGTATGAAAACCAGTATATAAAGAGTAGGGGAATAGTTTTAGAAAAAATAGTTTAGTCTCCAGAAGCAAGCAGATTCAGATTACACATAACTGTACAAATATATTCAGCACATAGTTCAAGTAGATTGGCACTTGTTCAGACTAAATACTCATATTAGGATCACTTAACATACAGAATTGGCCACACACACTTGCAATGGTTGGTCATGCTCAGAACAGAGAACACACAACTGAATCAACAAGGTTTCACATTATAGGAAGTACTTAGTTTAGCAATAATCACTAGGTGGAATCATTTAGGCATGGATCCTAACAGAAGCATGCTGAGGTTTGAACTAAAATAAACTCATAAAAACATAACAAGACAACAGGAACTAAAATATGCCAGTTGAGAAAGAAATGAACAGGAATCATAGGTCACTTAGAAGCATGATGAGGTCTGTAATAGAACTGACTACCTAAACATACAGAATAGAACAAGATAACATGATTTAAGGCATACAAGTTAGGGAGAAAGTAAACAGAAAGATGAAGGAAATTGGAATCCAAGAGTCTAGCCTTGGCTTTCAGCCGGCTAGACAATGCAGCAAAATAGGAAGAACTCAAGTGTGTATAAGTGTGTGAAAGTAAGAGTGTGAGCTTGTGTCTTAGCCTCTTTTTAAAATCAGAACAATGGAAGGTTTATATAAAACATAGTAGAGTAAAATAAATAAGATAAGGAGAATCAATCGCACACAAATAAGGCATGCAACATCAATTAATCAATCAATTAGGGCTAACGGGAATAAATTAACAACAAGTAAAACTTAAATTAAGGAGAGACTTTCACGAGGTAAATCAGTAGACAGGATTGAGGCTAAATAAGGTAAGTAGTAAAACCAGAAATCAATTAGAGGTCAGTCAAAACAATCAAAACCCAGAAATCAAGCCATCAATATAATTAAGGAAAGTAGTATTAATTACGAATCACATATAAGTAAAGAATAGGTAAAAATCTTTTCAGAGAGCTACCAGTTTTGAAAGGAAAGCACAATTTTCGAACCTTAATTAAGCAAGTAAAATAAGTTAATCACTTTTAGTTGACAGAGCCACAGTAAACGGGCGAACATTAGAGAAAACAGTAGAAACCCTAGGACATGCAGACATAGATATGAGAACCAGTCAAAAAGTAAAGAAAACCGGAGTTAAACACTTAAACGCAACATTTTGCAGAAACTTAAAGATGAAACCCTAGAGCATAAAGACATAGAGATGAAACTCAGTGAAAGAAATCATTCAAACAGTAAATAGGAAAATTAGAGTTAAACATTTAAACGTTTTTTAAAACAATTTTGCAGAAAGTTAAAAAGATGAAACCCTAGCTTCTAGGGAAGAACAAAAATCGGTTGACAATAGAAGGAAAAATAGCAGAATCTTAAAGGAAAAGTAACAAAAAAATTGAAACCGCTTCAGATCTAAAGAGATCTGAACGGATTTAACCAGAAATAGTTGAACATAAGCAGAGGTGAGAAAAATCTGGTTTGAACCAGAGATTTGAAGTCATAAACACGGAGAAATTAGTACTCACGGACATAGGAGTCAACACAGACGGATTCATCGAGAAAATGAGGGATTTGAACCAAGTCTGGTTCGTGCTCTTGAGATTACCCTCAAGAAGCATGAAAATCGAAACACCAGTAGAGATAGGAGGCCGAATAGGTCCTAAAATTGAAGAAATAAACCATGAATCGAAGGGGTTTTGGTGACGGCGGGCTAGGGTTAGGGGAGGGTGAGACAGAATAGATGAGGGAAGGGATTCAGAGACGGCGGGTTTGAAAGAATGATTAGGGTTTGGGGGTCGTCTGTTAATTAAAAAAGGAAAGATTGTCCTGGACCGTTGATCTTCTAAGATCAACGGCCAGGATTGAATCTGTGGTTGGGGCGGGTTATTAGATCAGGGTTATTGGGTTTGGGTTATGGGTATTGTGTTTGGGGTATTGGGTTAGGTTAGCTATTGGGTTGGGTCCGAAAATTAAAAGAAAAAGAGGCTATATGTTAAATACCCAATTAATCTGATAAAATAATTTATAGAAATAGCTAATAAAAGATCATTTTCGTGTAAAATCAAGTAATTATGCACACATGGGTTATTATTGCAAAGTTATTGCAATTATAACCTATAAATGTAAATATAATTATGCATAAAATAATTAAAGCTTAATATAAATATAAATATAAATGATAAAATTAGGCAATAAAATTATTATAAAATCATTTGTGATGCAATTAGTAATTATTTGGATAATAAAATGATGGAATAAATTAATTAAAATCCTTTAAAATTACAGAAAATTATGGAAAATACTAATTGATGCCCATGCATTATTTTGAAAAATATGTGTGCATTTTGAAAATAATATAGGAAAAAATTGGGTATCAACAAGCCCGACCCTACTTGGTATAAATACATGAAAAAATGACATTTTCTGGATTTTTGACACATCTAAGACCTAAGGAGGCTAGAGAGAAGGTGGAGAAGCCAAAGCACAAGGAGTTCATCATTCAATCCTCACTCAAGACAAGAGTTTGGATCGTTTAATGCTATTTTTTAGATTTGTGATGAATTACTCTATATCTATGGAGTAGTCCTCTTTAAGGATTGATGGATTTGGTGTATTGATATTTAGTTGTGGATATTAACTCTAGTTTTTATGTATTGAATCGTTTTGGGTGTTTAAATTGTTGCATCTATACTCACATGTTCATGTAATCGAGAGAGGCATAACTTGTGATGTTTTTGCATTATCTTGTTGGTTGAATTCATTGATTGTTCTTAGTAATCAAAAGAGGCTAGTTGAATTATTTTTTAGACCTAATTAGGAGGATAATCGAAAGAGGTTCTCCTAAAGACCAATCCACTATGAATTCTTGCATATCTTCACCGAGCGTAAATTGGTTCATATTGTGAGGTTGAGACTTAATCGAGAGAGGAGTTTCTACTAAACATTTGAACTAATAATTGATTGAATTCGAGAGACTCGCTTGAACATTAAAAGTGAATTAACTGGAGTTAAATCCTAGAGAATTATCTTGCACCTATCCAATCAACCCTATTTTCTCCCACTGATATCTTCTTTGCTTACTTGTGTTCAATTGTCATTAGTCAATTAGATGTTAATTTTAGTTCTTAATCATATAAATCTCATTTGTTGATCATCTTGGATAGCAATCTAGCTGCAAACTACGAAAATACTGTTTAACTCCAATTCATGTGGATACGATAATTTTTATACTATCTTTGACTAGCGAGTATATTTAAGTGTGTGTTTTTAGGCTCGTCATGCATAAAAATAAAAAGGTGATAACAATATATGAATCCGTAAACATCAACTAGAATATCCCCAAAATTTGGTGCCACAAGTGCATGAGCATTTACTAAGGAGTACAATAATAATACAACATTTGTCTGCAATGTAAATAAGACAGGACAAAGTAAATAGTACGTCAGAGACTTTGTGGGCTGCGATACGTAGCCTGGAATGCAGTTCATCATAAAGTATCCTCAGTAGTTGTGCCTACGCGCCCAGATGACCATCAAATAAACATGTCAGATCCTGCACATTTAGTGCAGAAGTGCAGTATGAGTACGTAAATCAACGCGTACCTAGTAAGTATCTAACCTCGGAGAAGTAGTGACGAGGGGTGGACATCGACACTTACTAGAGGTCCAATAAAGCAATATGATAAATCGTCAGCAGATATGAAGCACCACATAATAATGGGATAAAACGGTAACCAACATATTCTTTCAAAATTCTTTTAAAAATATAAACTTCTCAATCTCGTATCCTATCTCAACACCTCGGAAAATATCAAGTGTCAATATCAAAGGAATGAGTAATACCATATAAAATGTCATGCATTAGTGGAAGTATAATCTCGTGAATATTCAGACTACTAATGATATAACGCACGATTATACTGAATTTGTACGGCCCGATGCCGAATAATGTGTACACTACCGAGGGTCGAGCACCACGAACCATAGATGCATCTATTATACTGCCGAGGCGTTCGGCCCGCTCCACAAGAGAGGAAGAAAATTATCGAACTATGAGACACATGCTTAAAATACAGTACATGTACATAAAGTGAATATAACCTTTATCGTTTCTCAAGTAACTTGCCAACAACTCAAGGTGATAAGGCTCGGCAATATATATATATATATATATATATATATATATATATATATATATCAATTTCAATTATAAAATTCAATTAATTAAACCAGCAGAATGAGTTCAAATAATTCCAATATTACATGATAAAGTTCTAAGTCTACCCGGACATACACATGCTTTAGCTACGTACGGACTCTCGTCACCCCGTGTGTACATGGCACCCACAACTAGTAGCACATAATAATTATATCACCTAGGGGTAGTTTCCCTCTCACAAGGTTAGACACAAGACTTACCTCGCTCTGAAGTTCCATAACCGGCTCTCGCGCTCTCTAACACCTCAAACCAAATCCCTATCAATTCGAAACTAGTCAAAAAATGTGCAAACAAATAAAAATACACTTTAATACTCATAATTAATCAATTTATAACAATTCTCAACTTCCCTCGAAAACTCAACGAAGTCAGCCCTCGGGCTCACGTGCTCGGATTCTGAAAATTTTCGAAGATAAACTTTACCCATGACGCTACGAACTCAAATATATGATTTATTCCAAATTCCATGTCCAATTTCGTGCTCAAAATCCAAAAATACCAACTTCTAGGTTTTCTTCAAAATCTCATAATTTCCATGTTCAAATCCATGTATAATTCTTGTACTTAACTCAAAATGTGTAGAAACCACTTACCTCATGATTGACGATGAAAATGGCGCTCCAAAATCGCTCCAAAGTCGGCTCCCATGGAATAAGGGAAGCGAAAATGAATAAAACCTCCCGTTTTAAAACAACACTGCCCAGCCCGGCCTTCTTTGTGAACGCGGCCTTATCTTCGCGTTCGCGAAGAGCATTCCTGCTCCAGCTCCAACACTCCCTTACGCGAACACGATGTACTGGTCGCGAATGCGGTGACCAACTCCTCCTCCCTTTCGCAAACGCGACACCAGACACGCGAACTCATAGAACAAATTTCTAGTGCCACTTCCTACCTGCCTCTCTACGCAATCGCGAAGCACTGCCTCCTCCAAGGCTTCACGAATGCGCATCCCTAACCGCGAACGTAATGAACAAATGGACAACCTCCCCACAGACCTTTGCAAACACAACACTTTCTTCGCGAATGCGAAGAAGGACGCACCCGATCTCAAAAAACAGCAGTCCAAACATAGCGAAAAGACTCGTAGCCCCTCTGAAACACACTTGAGGCCCCCGGGACTCCGTCCAATCACACCAACAAGTCCCAATACATGACGCGAACCTTCTCGAGGCCTCAAATCACACCAAACAACATCAAAACTATGAATCGGTGATCGAAGCCTTCTTTCAACTTTTAAACATTCAAACTTTGACAAACGCATCCGAATTACACTTAAACATTCCAGAATGACGCCAAACTTTACGCACAAGTCATAAATCACAATACGAACCTTTTCCAAGGCTCGGAACCTCAAATGGACATCGATAACACCAAAGTCCACTTCAAATCAAACTTAAGAAATTCTTAAACTTTCAAAATTCCAACTTTTCATAATAAGCGTCGAAATTCTCCCGGACCACCTGATATCCAATCCAAACATACGCCCAAGTCCGAAATCATCATACGAACCTATTGGAACCTTGAAATCCTGATGCCGAGGTTGTTTACTCAAAAGTCAAACCTTAGTCAACTTTTCCAACTGAAAGCTTTCGCATTTAGAATTTTCTTTCCGAATCAACTCCGAACTTCCCAAAATTCAATTCCAACCACACATACAAATCATAATACCTGAAATGAATCTACTCAAGGCCTTAAACTGCCGAACGACGTGCTAGATCTCAAAATAATCGATGGGGTCGTTACATTCTCCCTCACTTAAACATACACTCATCCTCGAAAACAGGATCATGCACTTATGTTGAAATCACACCATGCACCACATAAGTCGGTTGCCCATAATAACATCCCCCGACCACAATAGCTGCAATTTCACGAATATGATCCCCGCAATACACCCCATGACACATATAAGCCTTGTTCCAATTCTCGCAATACTTCCACGACGAAAGAGATGTGTAGAAACTCATAACCACCTGCCAAATCGATAAATCACGGAGTTTCTCCTCCTAACAGAACCATCACCTCATTATGAACTGAATAACGATGTTTCCCTTTCATATACCCTACATAACTCCAATCGCACTGATCTCATGTCCAATGACCTCATCTCACCCAGTTCAAGTTGTTCGGGAAATAAGGTACATCAAACAAGGTCTAAAATATCATACAACGCCATCAAAGCGCCAATAAGCTACAACTCGAATATGACCCATAAGGAAGAACGAACTCTGGCAAAGAACCATCCAGCTCGTAACTAATAAAATGGCCAACCCGACGTTATGGCTCTATCTCAGAGATGAGAAAATGAGGCACATAAATAAATCTAAGGAACCGTACTTAAAATCTCATTGTTGCGGCGTGCAGCCCGATCCAACTATGACACCGCTGCGGCGTGCAACCAGATCCAAACATGACACTGTTGCGGCGTGTAACCCAATCTTAATGTGACATCGTTGTGTCTCTTAACCTAATCCATACACATACCCGTGGCAGCATGCTACCCGATCCAAATATTATACTCGTGGAGGTGTGTCACCCGATCCACACATAACAATCAATAAGGAAATACCCATCAAGCCATAATGCTTATACTTATGAAATGCCCGACTGTCGACCACCAGCACGCCAAGTGCATAATACAACCCTGGGAGACGGATAGTGCCACACACTACAAAACACAAGCACAACTAAGGTGCAATAAATGACCTGCATCTTGAGAGCCATCCTGCTCATATAACACCACAAGCTACACGGAATCACAACACATTTGCGAATACTCAAGCCGCAACACAACCCACCTGGCACAATAGAGTATTACATGGAATAGCTGACGACGGGAATAACACCCAACACCTGAAGACTCCTCCGTAAGCAATGCTATGCCGAATTAATACATCTTGTCTGACGTAGAGCACACATTCACATTAGCCCTCCAACGGACCTCAAACCATTTCTGATCATACCATATTGGGCCAACAACCTTCCAAGGATCCGCAATGCCCCTATTTATGACACACACAAGCAAACGTTAACACCGGACCAAACTCCCACAGTCCACAACCAAATGACTAGAGCGCCTTTCAGGCATAAACTCTCACATTAGCGATAGTACCAGAATCTCCATACTTGGTTTCAATCCTTAATAATCAAGTGACTAACATGTCATACTTATACAATATTCCCGTGGGATACGCTCCCACGACCTT
The DNA here is from genome assembly GCA_005239525.1 of Nicotiana knightiana. Lineage (NCBI taxonomy): Eukaryota > Viridiplantae > Streptophyta > Magnoliopsida > Solanales > Solanaceae > Nicotiana > Nicotiana knightiana. The sequence continues at coordinate 21,274 of MDKJ01139718.1, read as the reverse complement.
CCGCACCAGGTAGCAAAATCTTCACCTCCACACACCAATCGTACTAATTCTGTAAAGCAAATCAAGAATCCATAATTCAATACACGATGCCTCTTACACAGGACACTATTCTCAGGCGACACTAAGATAATACTAGCTTACTCTGAACTTCTAAATCCTTTCCCCCGCTCCTCCGAGCTTGGGACATTCCTATCAAAACTGAACCATAACCTTGATCCTCAACTTCAAATTTTCATATCGTTTACTGCACATAGCATGCCGCTACGCGACAGTAAAGAACTTCATCATGACCCATGAACCCCTAGTAGAACAAATACTTCGTTGGCTAGAAACCTTTCACTTAACTCATTTCAGAAGAACATTGTAACACGCACCTGAATTCCCGTAATTGCAGAAAATATAAACCTCAAGTCGTGGTCTAAACCGTCATAACTCTTTCGAGATCCATTTACACAATAAGTCCATTTGAATCAAATACCTCCCAGATCAATCAAATTATGGTGGTTGTCAAGCCCGCACGTACAACCACAAACCACATGTATAACTTAACACGCCAAAAGAACTGATCATTTCCACAACCATGCTACTTCAAACATTACTAACCGATCCAACTGCTCCCAATTTATTCTTGACTTGCCTTAGAAATAATAAGAATTTCATTCAAAACTTGATGTAATTCAACAACACTCATCCCGAGTCACCTAATTCACGAGACCGCATCGTCTCAATACTCATGAACCATCTCATACCCTCTTCAAGCGCACAATAGCATCTCCAACTGTTACACCCATTCTGCAAGATTTTCCGCGAGTCCGGAGTTATTTCTCCCATTTCTACAATACTGCACCCCAGGCCCGATGATAACATAGAAACACTCCAAGTACCTTTCATAACCCATTGCAGAAACTCGATTCTTAACCACACAATGGACCCGAAATCCTCAGACACTGCACTTTAATCCTTGAACCCACTAGAACCGTTGCTGAGAGTCACCCACTCTGAACTGGTCCCGGATATAACCAAACTCCAACACTCTGTTAGCACATGAACACTCTCTCAAATAAGTAGTCGGATGAATTCTTTTCCTTGTACATCACTTCCACAAGAAGCATAAACTCTGAGTCTTCCCAAAACCTGCACATGAATCGATAAGGCGAAATTCAGCACAAATTCATCAAGTTCTTTGATCGAATTACCCCTTATTTTTCTTTTCTTAGTCATAAATAATCCACCAAGGCACCGATAACCAGACAGCGCACACGCACACAACCACGCAATCCAATCGTAGACGGTGGGTTCCCCCACTTAGCTTTAAGCTACAATCACATAAATCTAGATCCCACAAAGATTCCTCCTTCTCAATTACCATGAACTCGCATCGTTAACCCACCAAACTTCTCGTTGTCTCTAGTTAAACTTTTAATGAACATTCTGAATTATCAGCCACCATTACATATTCGACCTTCTGTCAGGTAGTAAGTAGAACTCTTCGTAGAAACTTCATCAAAATCACGCAATCGCTAACCTGCTCACAGGAGATAACTCACATGTGGAATTCCTTTACCGACATCTTCCAACGACGTTGTACTGGGTACCACTACTACGAAATTAGTAAATCCTCCTGAGCCAATGCTCGTCCACCGGTTGTACAAGTCTATTCATTCCCTATTGACATCAATTGAAAGTCTAACAATACATTCCAACTCGAAGTTACGTCATATCCCATAACGATAATCAAGATCTTACACCCCTAAACACTCCAAGCCAACTTCTTTATGTCATATTCAACCTTCCTCAGCATAGTAGCCACCATTCCAAATAAAATTTGTAGACCTAGTCACTGTCCACCATGATCCTAAAATCACACTAAACTTTTCTCAAGGCATGTGACTATCCTCCCACAGAATCCATATGCTACTCCGCCACTCCCACTTAGGTTAAACCATCTCCTTTAAGAAACTTCTCAACCTATGATTTTCATACTTGACCTGCTAGCAATTCAACCACTGCGAGATACCTCCCACCATGTCCTTTCTCATCCTTCGCTGCCCAAATACTGCCTCAAGGAAAAATCCATCTCTGTAGCACCTGAACTAATAAATTGCTACCAACTCAAGCCTCCTCAAAGATCATCTTTCTCGAGCCATCGACATTAGAAACATCGATTCAATTCTGAAACCGCTACACACCGGCATCTATGACAATCGCTTCTCAAGTAACATTTCACAACATCTTGCCCCGAAGGCAAATTAAAGAAGTCCATAACATCGGTGAACTTTAATGCGTTCAAACAAGGACGACGACACCACATCACACATGAGAATTACACCATGCTCAAAAATATCAAATCTCATTACTCCAGGACCGGCTCCAATGTTATGGAAGGTAAGGCTTGTGCCTTAGGGCCCCAAATTTGGAGGGCTCCATTTTTTAAAAATAATAGGTTTATAGGTATTTAGCACTTTTAATATAAAAGTAGATTTTTTAATATAAATGGAAAGAATTTTTTATAGATATATAAATAAAGTAATAACTTAACTTACTTATAAATGGTTAGATGAATAGCTTTCCTAACGTTTCAATTTTTCACCTTTTACTCCTTCATTAGCTAACATGTAAAAAATTTACTTTTTTCCTTAATTTCTCCAAGTCAATCTTTCTTATTTCCAATCTCTTCATATTTCAGAAACCCTTACATATTTTCTATCTTTCTCTTTGATATTCTTACTTGCCTTCTTTTTCCAAGACTTCATTAGTTCAAGTGTTCAACAATACTTTTAAGCTTCCAATAGTTCTATACTTCTATTGCTCTATAAAATCTTATTTAAGATCAACAATTTCTCAAGAAATATTAAATGATGGATTGCTATATTATCAATTGAAAAGGAATTAGCTCTCGCACTTTTTGGCAAAAGAAGGGTCCAAGGAACCAAGCAATACACCCTATCAATAATTATCCACCCGCCAAATATTTGTTGGAAGCTGCTCCAGGAAGATAAAGCTGGGACAACTATTAATAGGATAGTATCTTCCAATGTTCTACACAATTTTAATCTAGCTGAGCTTGGGAACATTAATAGTTTTATAATATGACTATCACACCTCCTTGCTCAAGTATTTTGGGTGCTGCTACGGAGGCACCATCGATATGTAATGCAACTACCTAATTATTAATGTATATTTTTTAATTCAGCAAAAAAAAATTAGAAAAATCCATTATAAAAAATATTATTAACAATTTTGTATCTTAAACAGTTAGAAGAATAGACTTCAAATAAAAATAATCTTGTAACTTCTTTTTAAAAATTTAGGCCCCATATTAAACTTTGGCTTTAAGCCCCGCATGTTCTTGAGTCGCCCCTGCGTTACTCCATCAACCAAAGCTTGAACATCCATAGTCCGATTTCCTTTCCTCCGATGGAGTTTAATGTCAAACCTCTAAACCATGCGCTGATGAATCCTCCTTTCGAGTCGTTCATTGCCTCAACACATAAACAAGCACTCTACCATTACACCAACATTGTGCGATAACAACACATGAACATCATAATAATATGTGCATAGCCTCGAAATCATAGGAAATACAGATACTGGGCTGAAACGACAGAACACCCTTTCGCAAGGCGACGGTAGTAGCATGCTCGAATATGCAGGGAGAAACATCCCGCACCACGTCTGCATACCACTACAACCCCTCGATTCCCTATTGATAACAAGCGCTCTACGTAGCATAAGATTGAATAGAATGAAATTAAGGCATAGGCTCCAATGGAATAAAATCGAACAAAGAGGAATCAAGAAGGGAAGTGCTCCTAATAGCCATGTAGCCTCTCAAAGATAAGTGTAGATATCTCTGTACCGATCCACAAGACTCTAATAGACTTGCTCATTACTCGTGACATCCCAGTGAACCTAGAGCTCTAATACCAAGTTGTCACGACCCAAAACTCACTATAGGCCATGATGTCGCCCAACATCGTCGTTAGGCAAGCCAACAATGAACCATCACGTTAAATTTTCATTTTATTACTTTCGGAATCATAAATGTTATTAAGTAAGGAAATTTACGCCCTTAAAATCACGTGTACATACATAATTAGTTTTGCATAAAAATAAAAGGTGATAATAATATGCAAATCCGTAAGCATCAACTAGAATATCCCCAAAAACTGGTGCCACAAGTACATGGTCATTTATTAAGAAGTACAATAATAATACAACATCTATCTGTCTGGAATGTAAATAAGACAAGACAAAGTAAATAGTACGTCAGAGACTTTGTGGGCTGCGATACGTAACCTGGAATGCAGCTCGCCATAAAGTCTCCTAAGCAGTTGCGCCTACGTGCCCAGATGACCATCAAAATGAACATGTCAGATCCTGTACATTTAGTGCAGAAATACAGCATGAGTACGTAAATCAATGCGTATCCAGTAAGTATCTAGCCTAACCCCGGAGAAGTAGTTATGAGGGATCGACATCGACACTTACTAGAGGTCTAATAAAGCATATGATAAATTGTAAGCAGATATGAAGCACCACATAATAATGGGATAAAACGGTAACCAACATATTCTTTCAAAACTCGTTTAACGATATAAACTTCTCAATATCGTATCCTATCTCAACAGCTCGGAAAATATCAAGTTCCAATATCAAAGGAATAAGGAATACCATATAAAATGCCAGGCATTAGTGGAAGCATTCCTGCTCCAGCTCCAAAACTCCCCCCTACGGAACGCGATGCACCGGTCGCGAACGTGGTGACCAACTCCTCAGCCCTTTCGCGAACGCGACACCAGACACGCGAACGCGTAAAATAAATTCCTGGTGCCACCTCTTGTCTGCCTCTCTACGTGATAGCGTAGTCCCACTTGCGATCGCGAAGCACTGCCTCCTCCAAGGCTTCGCGAACGACCGCAAACGCGATAAACAAATGGCCAAACGCCCCCACAGACCTTCGCGAACGCGACACTTCCTTCACGAACGCAAAGAAGGACGCACCAGACCTGCAGCAGTCCAAACATAGAGAAACGACCTGTAGCCCCTCCGAAACACACTCGAGGCCCCCAGGACCCCGTCCAATCGCACCAACAAGTCCCAATATATGATGCAAATCTGCTCGAAGCCTCAAATCACTCCAAACAACATCAAAACTACGAATCGACATTGAAACCTTCTTTCAACTTTTAAACATTCAAACTTCGACAAATGCGTCTGAATTACACTTAAACATTCAGGAATAACGCCAAACTTTACGCACAAGTCATAAATCACAATACGAACTTGTTCCAAGGCTCAGAACCTCAAACGGATATCGATAACACTAAAGTCCACTTCAAATCAAACTTAAGTAATTCTTAAACTTTCAAAATGCCAACTTTCCATAATAAGCGTGGAAATACTCCTGGATCACCCGATACTCCGAACATATGCCCAACTATGAAATCATCATATGAATATATTGGAAACTTCAAATCCTGATTCCAATGCCGTTTACTCAAAAGTCAAACCTTAGTCAACTCTTCTAACTTAAAGCTTCCGAATTTAGAATTTTCTTTCTGAATCAACTGAACTTCCCGAAATTCAATTCCGGCCGCATGTACAAGTCATAATACTTGAAGTGAGGCTACTCAAGGCCTTAAACCGCCGAATGACACGCTAGAGCTCAAAACGACATGTCAGATCGTTACACATAAAACTGAAAATAATGAAATAAGTGTAACTACTATCATAATTTACGTTTCGTTTATGTCAATCAATTAAATTGAGCACATTTTTGCCAAAGCAACTAGTAGTAGACACATCATTGCAGAGTTGTCATTTTGGAACTATGATTTCTTTTTAATTTCTATAAGGCTATCAAGCTCTGATTGTTTTTCAAATAAAGTCTACAATACAAAAATTATAAAGATTTCAAAAAAGAAAAATACTAATTGATGTATGATTAGTGATAGTAACAGTTATTAAAAAATAGAAGATATACTATTGGTTACAAGAATCCTAAAATACGACGAATTTACAACACTTTTAGTATAGCAGGTCAAGCAAAGCCGTCGAGTTGCATATTATTATTATTATTTTTATTTCATTTTTTGATATTTTTTCTAGTATATTTCATAAAGAATAACACATTTTTTATTGATCTTTTTATTTTAAATTTTTTAGTTTATTAAGAATATTATTTTATAACTATAAAAATTATTATAACATATTTAAGATAAAAAAATGTTAAGTTGTTACCATAATGAAACTTAGAAATAGTAGTGTATTTTGTCTCTTTTTCCTTTTCTCTTAACCCTTAGAAACAAATTACACACAAATACACAATGAATAAACTAGAATTATGCATGTCTTGTCAACAATAAAACCAAAAAAAAAAGGAAAATAATTCTTTTCTGCTTTTGTTAATTCTTCTATACTAGAATAAACTTAAATTATATTAAAAAGAAAAATATAAAACCTGGTCCCACCTCTTAGAAGAGCGAGTTCTAGGCCACGTATGACTGGAAAAATCCTGTAGAGAAGGTGAGCTGCTCTGCAAATTGCAAACTTCTTTTTTTTCTGTAAAAATGGAGTCTTTATATTATCCCTTCTATTTTTAGAATTGTAAAATATACAAAAACCTCAACTTCCCTTCACATAAACTTACTTCTTTAATTCATTTCACTTCCTCTTTTTTCTGTAAAAAAGAATTGAACTTTGCCATGACAGCACTTGCTCAAATTTCCATCAATTTCCTAGCCTTAAATACACCACAAAATGCTTTGTACAGAAAACCAAACTTTATTGGGCTAAAACTACATCGACCCATCTGTTGTTACAGTCAATTAAGTACAAGAAATGTATCATTTTGGAACAAGTTAAGAGCTTTTAAGGAGAAATCCTCGTTCTTGAAAGTTAAGAGGGCTAAATATGGGACTTCGGATAGATGGGGTGGTGAGAAGAGAATGATTGTTGTGAATTTCAAACAAGGGTTTGGATTTGATGGAATTGGTGATGGTGGTGGTGGTGGTGGTGGTGGTGGTGGTGGTAAGGATAATAGTAACACTGTGAGAGTGGTGACTAATCTTGTTCTAGCAATTGGGCTGACTTATCTTTCTATGACTGGTCAGCTCGGTTGGGTCTTGGATGCTATTGTTTCCGTTTGGGTATTCTCTCTCTCTCTCTCTCTCTCTCTCTCTCACACACACACACACACACACTTTTCAAGCTTGCATCACTTAGTTTGCATAATAGCATTTAGATTCTATTGGTGTTCCACTTGGTTATTGGAGATATGCATCTGTATTTAATTAAAGTTCTAACTTATATACAGAGGGAGAAAACAAATTCTTGCACTATCGGGCAATTCTATGTATATCCACAGGCAACTTTTCGTAAAAAGTTGGATTCTTAATCTTGAAATTAAAGCAGATTACCTGATAGAACAGTTAAAGGTGATTCTTTTACATCGTCAGTGGATATTAGTTAAACTCGTTTAACTATACATGGGATTGTTAAAAATTGCGTACAGGTTTTTGTGAGGATGGTATGTCATGGCTTCTGGTACACCTCTTAGCTCTATTTTCCGGGGTTACTGTCATCTCACATGTTATCTTCAGGGTAAATTGATTAATGCTGGTTCAGAAACTTGTTTTAATTCTCAGTTGCTGCTTCTGATATTAACATGCGTAGGATAACTCAGTGGATGGAAAATGTATTCACTACATTTTAAAATTTATTTAAAGTTATTGCTGTTTGCAAAGTGTTTCAACCTAAAGGACTAGTATATTACAATTTTTTTTCATAGTGCAGTCAATCTCTGTATTGCTGCTTTGCATTATTAGCAATGATTATGTTGTCACACCATACCTTATGAAAATTAACAGTAGTCATCCATTTTCTGGCTTCCAGCTCCTTGCAGTTCTACTCCCAATTTTAGGTTTGGGAGCGTTTATTTGGTGGGCTGGACGAGATATAGTTCAAGGCACTGTAAGTAAACTATACTCGCATCTCTTCACTTTGTGACATCTATCCTATTATTTCAACTGCCTGCTTCAAAATTGTCTAAGTGTCTGCTTGTGCCTGTGAAGTATCAAATTTAAGCAGCCTGTTGAATCGTTTGACTGATTATAAATTTATATGGATAGCACATCTCATCCATTATTTTGGAGTGTTGAATTGCACTTTGAATTACTTTAGTACATTAAAGTGGTCCAGTGCCAGACTCCTCTAATGTATTGTTCCCAATGAGATCACTTCCTCACCTATTAGCTTTATGCGCACTTCCTTTAGTCTCTATAGATTTGGTTAACATGTGACATGTACTGCATTTGATCAAGGACTTCTATTGTTATAGACTTTAACTAAAATGCATAAATTTCATTCAAATGACGCTACGTCTATCATAGCTCTATCTCGCCACAAATCGATTAACCACTTCTCAGTTATCTCAAAATGTTTCATGCCCTGCACCATCAGACCTCCAGCATTATATTCTAAAACTGAAATGCTTTAGTTTCAACTGAAAAACAGAATTTCTAGAATAACTACTATTTTGCGACAAAAAATCCAGTTTTGTGTTCATATATTTTTACCATGTCCACATGAAAGCTTTCGCCAAGAAGTAAGGATTATTCTGTTATAGGTGCAATCCTTTGGGTGATCTGGTGTTGAGAAATGGATTTTTTCAAAATTAACGCAGATCAAATGAAGTGTTCTTTGGGTCCATCTGACAACTATCAAACTTCTTATGGCACACGTTTCCTTATGTGTTTGCTAATGGATTTCTCCTATTGTGCAGTGCCCAAACTGTGGGAATGATTTTCAAATTTTCAGGTAAGGGCAATGGAACCTTGTTTACGAACAAGATATGAATCCAGGGGGCCTGATTATTTCTGCTATTACTTATAGCACTCATTTTCACCCAGCGCAGGTCTACTTTAAATGATGAGGTTCAACTTTGCCCTTTCTGTACTCAGCCATTCTCAGGTTAAAATTGATACTCTAAGTTGGCTTGTCTCCTTCTTTTGTCAACTTTCTCATAGCTGATCGATCAATAGCATTCTTGTTCATTTATGCTTACCTTATCCCAAAAAAAAAAAGCATTTTTGTTCATTAGTTACATATGTTCAAGAGAGCTGATGGGAAATTGCATATGTTTTATTGTATTTATTCTGTGTGTTAATAGGTATCTGAAGTGAGTCCTGTCAAAATCTTGTGGAGTTGGGCCTCTTTGCAAGATTTTTGCGAGTATTATATCTCATCATATATGCACCTCATAAAGCAGATGTCGGTATTGTTTTAGTTGGTGGAATGGGGGTAAGGAGCGGTAACCAAGACAAGCCAAGTCTAATAGATAGTTTATTCAAGTAAGAGAGAAATTTTATAATAAACTTTAATATTATGTTCAAACTTGGTATCACTGGCTGTTACCACGTGATTTAGTTCTCTAAGGTGGCTTTTCTCCACGTTGAATTCAGTTAATTGCTTTGTCAATGGATTTTGGGCCTGAGCTCGATTAGCTAAGTATATCAAAGTTCATCCAATTAGCTAATTATTTTCTGAATGAACCACGATAGATTTATCAAGAAATTCAAGTATCAAATTAGTAGCTTGTTTCATGTATGGCATGTGCACTTGTTTACCTCACTTTTCTCCACCTTACAATCTTATTCCTTTATCTAACTGCATATGTGAGGTGGACCATCTAGATGGGTTTTCTCGCATTGCAGTCAGGCTTACTGCACCGATCTCCCAGCCCTAGATTCCATAAGGGGAACTTCATGTATTTCTCTTCTTTGCCTTGAAATTATCTTCTCTCCATCGATGTCCTTTGAATCCTTGGAAATATATACATGTTTAATATTTTCAATGGTTATTAAAAGTACACTTGGGCACAGCAGTGCCATCAGATGTTGCTACCTATAATTAATATCTTAAGAGTTGTTGGATGTGTTTGACTTTTTGTTCTGTTATCTTGAACTTTCTTGGTGTAAATTTTGAATTTTGTTTTCCAATTCAAGTCTTTGTTCAAACATTGATATGGGTCATATCATGGTAACTGAAACAAGCTAAGCTTGTTATTTATGATATTCCATGTATCATCTCTATTGATGAGTTATTTTACACATCATCTCTGGGCTAAATAAGTTTATATCTGCAGTTGTTGGTGATGAGTTCGTGAGAGACCCAGTAAAGTTCTCCAACCAGTCAACTACATTTGGTCAAGCATTCAGTGATTTCAGTGCTCGTTCAAAAAACGGTTGGCATCTTTCTTGCCCTTCTTTTTTAAAGCATTTACTGGTTAGGATGTTTTTATACAGTGTATAACTGATTTAGCTAAATTTGGTACATAATAGGGCAATAACAGTCTATTCGTTTCGTGAAGCTTTTTTTTGGATATCGTTCATTTGACGAGTTAATGCTGCCTCTCCCTTAAATGAACTTGACTTTTGCAGTTCTCTCTCTCTGAAAGTTAGTCAGCATAAATAAATATAAGGATGAATTCCTTCAAGAAAGAAAACCCGTTCTTTTTTAACTTTTCTGGATTCCTTATGTGCTCTATTAGTGTGGATATCCGAATATTTCCCTAAGATTAAAGCCTTTTGTCTAATACAATAAGTTTTAACAGTTGAAAACATTATGGGGAAGCAGCTAATCTTTCCTTCCATATTTTAGATACAAACTTAGAGCCCGTTTGGATTGGCTTATTTTAAGTGCTTTTCAGCTAAAATAGCTTTTAAGCCATTTTGTAGTGTTTAGATAAAGTAAAAAAGTGCTTTTAAGTAATTGTTTTTAAGCTAAAATGACAAAAATTAGCCAAAAGCTAGAATTCCTAACTTATGGCTTTTGGCTTAAAAGTAACTTACAACAAGCCCATCCAAACGGGCTCTTAATTGCTTTGAGATCACTATGCTAGACTGTCAACTTCTTTTGATCTAGATTTCTCATGCTTATTCACTTTGAGTTTCTCTTGAAACAAAAGAAACCTCTAGTTTTTATTCTTCTGAATATGATATACAAACATTTTATATATTTATAGAGAAGAGGGGCTTAAGCTATTAAGTAAACATCTTTGAGTGAACATTCCTTCTAAATCCACCCCCTTCCCTTAGTGGGACACATATTTTGGGGGGTTGGGCCTGGGGACATAAGGATTCAGTAAAAGCTAAAAGGCTTCACAAAGCCTAAAATTTCAACTGAGCATATTTATGTTTTTCTCATTGTAAGTTTCTGTCCGAGAACTTTTTAAGCATAGGCTTTTCAGAGATAAATCTTCCAAACATATTTCCTGGATATGGTTGAAATTATCCTTATAATTGATTTAGCCACTAGATTGTGGAATACTTCCAAACTTGTGCAACTTTTGATTATCAGGGGTTTGAATCAGGATCCATGGGATCCCTCAATGCCTGGATTAGAGACTACTTCACCTCTTGTATTTACTTTACAGGTAAGGATTCCACTATCGGAATTGTTGATGTCGAAGCAGAAGTTAAGGACGCGGAGTAGGCAGTGGTCTCCAGTGATACACTGGCATATGGTAAACCACTAAGATTCATTTTGGCTATGCATGGGCTCCACAACACACTTCGACGAAAACTATAGCTACTTGTAAACATATATATACGCATTAGAGAACAAAACTGTGTCTCCAGTCTTTGTTTGTTTGAAAAGAAAATCCTTAAAAGAAAATTCCATGCACAATTGTTTTTTGTTTTCCCATATACTACCAGTGTAGAAGCAGTGTCCAGAATAAAACTGTTTGGACGCTGTGTACAATCAGTGTTTCTTAAAAAGAAGTCATATATTGTCATAATCTATCCATGTTTCTCTACTGGATGACACCTTGTTTCTGTCCATCTTTTTCATTCCTCACTTGGGAAGGAGTGTGTTTCAGAATTGATCCTTTTATTGATGTTAGCAATGTAGAGTCTTTTAGCTAGCTATGTATTGTCTGAGCTGATTCAACAAAATTTACTATAATATTGATATGAGCATACGCACCCTCTGAACTTAGGAGGAAATTTATTCCTTTTGGGGTCTTGTCATATCATGTATGAGCCTGGTTCCTTTTCTTCTTTCGTAGAAATCATCGTTAGGATTATGGGGAAGCAGCAGCAGCTGATGGGAAGAAGATAAGTGAATGTCGCATACGTATGAAGAGAAGTGTTCTGTAAGCACTATCATTTGTCATGAAATTCCGAAGAATCCGACGTTCAACGTAGCTTACCATGAACATGACTTACAGTCGCAAACACATGGTAAACATATTATAGAATGCTGCTGATTATGTTAGTGAAAGTGGTGATACCATCATACTTGCTTGTAGTGGCCCCATAGTATACCATAGCATACAATAACGTGCATTCGTCATCCCCTCGTCATGTAGAAGTAGAAAGCATGGATTGGTATTTTGTAAGATCACGTTCTTCCTTCTCATCAGGTGAGGTATCGAGTGGCACTTTTTAATGCAACTCAAATGTATATCATAGAACTATAAATTCTTAGACGGTTTTCATTCCTTGAAACTTCGGCTCCAACTTGCAAGGTGTTGATTGTAGAGATTAACGAGGAGCTGAAAATATTACCTTCGTGTGTGCAAGTTGATCCGGATACTATCGTTTTAGAAAAGTTACCTTGGTAATTTCTCAAGAACATGAACCATATCTCAAGAGCGTTTGTATTGTGAGAAATAGAACGAATTGCATTAAGAATAATGGTCTTACGAAGCCTTTTTGCTATATATGATATAGTGTTATTAATATAGTACTACTGCTTTTCTGTATAATATATTTTCTTAAGTTAAGCAAGGTACATTTGCTTGCACGAAATGAGCTATGAAAGTTGGATGGAACCACATTCATCCCTGATAGTAGAAACAATAAAGCGAATCTTGTACATTTCTTATCTGATCAAATGAAAGAGCAATAAGAACGAAAATAGAGTAGCAGAATGTTTTTTCAGATTCAAGAGAAACATGCTCTCCAGCATTTGTGGTTTACCGATTAAACTTGTTCCTCGCTATCTTTTTGTTTTTACTTATTGAGACTTCTCATTCCCTGTATTGGGGCCGACTACGAGTTTCAGCCGCACGATGTTCTTGGCATATCACTCATGGCCAAAAGGTGCTACATGTCTCTCAGAAACAGCTGAATGGCATTACTAGCGAAGCTTAACCTTGTGCATAAACAACAGCTAAAAGCGTTCCATATTTCCACCAACATATCTCATAGTACCAGCACCTCATTTTCAGTTTTCTGTCATTTTTCTCCTCCTTCAATAGCTAGAATTGTATGAATACTTCTCCCAAAGTCTAACAAGCTTGAAAGGAAACAGCTTGCTGCATCTATGAAGCTCCGAGATTCTTCATTACCAGCTATTGAGCTACTATCATGCCAAAAAGGACCACCATGCATCGTCGTGTACTTAGTTCATTTAGCTCCATCAAACCAGGTCTAGGCATTCAAATTTGTTAAAATACCAAAGAAATGGAATGAGAAAAAAACTGTTGTGCTCCTCTCAACATATGTATGGTCATTATGCAAATGAATGAGTAACTAAATTTTTTTCAAAAGAAAGAAACACCATTTTTCTCCTCCTTCAATAGCTAGAATTGTATGAATACATCTCCTAAATGGACCGACAGTCTACAAGGAAAAAAAAATGCATAGCTAATTGTCCAGCATTTCATGTGCAATTATTCAGTCCAATAAGAGGAGGAAATGGGGAGAAACCATTTAACACTCATGGCAAAAATTTAAGACCACATAGCCCAAGCAGCGGATTTGTTCAAGGAGATCCTAGACGCATCCAATGTTAGTGTGATCCTTCACCAACTTTCTGCCATGAGATGAACCAAATCAGATCAGATATTCAAGCAGTTTAAGAATAGCAGTCTGTTCAAGGTGAAATGTCCATATACACTGTACACATGATGAAATGTTTGCTAGGTTCAGTTAACTTGCATAACACCTTTTTCTTCATAAGTAAGATAAAAGTAGAAATAGAGAATTAAAATATATGCTTTAACATTACCAGCAATAACAAAATATTTGAATGAACTTGTTCAACGTGAAAAGAAGTGTACCTCTTCCTTCTTCTCTTTGTTTCCCTTTGTGAAGAGCTTATAACCTCCATAGAACGCCAACCCCCAACCAGTAAGAGAGACGATCACAAACTATAAGGACCAAATTCCTAATCAAACGTCAAAATGTATCAAGTGCACTAACTACTAGTGCTTGTGATTAATGAAGACTAAAAATTCTAATTCCAAGTTAAAATTAAAACAATATAAAGAGAATCAAATTACACAAATGTGAAAAAAATAGCAATTTTAGCAAATCCTTTCCTGTTATATGCACAAATATGGTGACTGGGAGCTTAAGAGAGCTTTGGAGTTCTACAAGCCCTTGGAAGTTTTTCAAGGATTCAGTGAATTTGAAGATAAACTGAATTGGAACCTAAACAGCGATGGGACCTATACTGGTAAATCTGCTTATCTTGTTGTCTCTAATTCAGACCAGCATATAGAACATTGGCCTTGGGGGCAAATCTGGAAAGTTAAGGCACCTTTCAAGGTGGTTTTTTTTCATGATTAGTGGCAAGAGAAGCATGTTTAACACAAGAAAACTTGAGAAAGGGTTTCCCATTATGCTCTAAGTGCTCACTTTGTGGTACAGCTACAGAAACCAATAGTCATTTGATCGTCACTGTCCTATCATTGAACAACTATGGCAACTTTTTCTTAATATTGCGGGCCTTAAATGGAGTATGCCAGCAAACACTTGTGATCTATTGAAGTGTTGGAATTATAATGGGGGTATAGTGAGACAGAAGAAATGATGGAGATTGGTTCCTACTTGCATTTGGTGAACAGTCTCGAAGGAGATAAATTCAACAACTTTTTTAAGACAAGCAACTCCTCACAGAATATCAAAATGAATTGTTTCCTTTTGTCCCATTTCTGGTGTAAAAAAAGCTTTGCAGAGGGGGCAGAATCTTTAGTAGATTTGATAGGTGCTCTATAACCTTAGAGAAACATAGCTGGGGTCTGTTCTTTTTGAAAATATAGCTTGGCACTGCTTTTGTTTTTTGGTCTTATTAATATATATAGAAATTACCTTGTTACCATTATCAAAAAATATATATAGAAATTACCATTCTCAAAAAAATGCACAAACACAGCAATTAAGATCTCCTATTATATCCACAGATGTCATCGCACCCAATTGAAAGGATTTCTAGTCAGTGAACTATTGAAGATACAGCTCCAAAACATTGGTGACTTACACAACTGGAACCTAAAGCTGTCAAAAGGTATGGATTTTGTCAACCTAATCTGTACTACTATTGAAAGGATACATGCAGGGCTCCATGTAATATAAGATTTTGCAGTGGTCTAGAATATATATTTAGAAGAGGCAAAACATCATTCCCAGTAAGTAAAAAGAAAGAATATCATTTCTCACAATCACAGGTGAGTGCATACTCAATATAATCTTCTGGATCCCAAATACATAAAGAGAATTACAATCCCCGCCTAAACTTATTGTCAACCACGCATAAGTGACCATTAAAATAGTTCTCTATCTGACATCTTACATTCAAAGTTCCTACAATTACTAAAGTACTCCGTTAGGTAAAAGTTAAGGAATACTTGGGTAAGAAACTCGCAACAAATTTTAGGAGTTTCATAAGTCAAGCAATATGATAATGCCAAAGCCAACAAACAAGCATAGCCATAACAGTTTAAACAAGTAGAAAAGACATCGCAAAGGTCAAAAAGACTCACGTGCTCTTCTTTCCATTTTGATGGACTCATTGGATCCTGCCAAAAGTTCACCTTCGGAGGTCCATGATGATCTGCATCAAAAAGAATAATTATTTCAACTTCCAGTATTCCATGTCCATGAATAACGCCATTACAAACTAATCCCATGGGTAGCTATGATTTATTTTACAGGAAGATAAAAAAATTAGTGAACCTACCACCACCACCGGCAAGACCACGCCGCTGGATAAGTAAGGCGCCTTGCTTCGTTGTACTGACTGATTTGGAAGCCGAGAATCGAGATAAGTTCGCTGCTTGACGTGCCGCTGCCATCCACGCCGCCATCGTATCGTATCGTCCTGATATCAGAGCCTACCGGACTGAGGGAGTGAGCTCCTAGAAATGAGTAGATGCAAGAAGAGGCCAAATGACCCAAATGCCCTTTTTCAGTAGCTACTGAACGTACTGGGCTTCGCTGCTTGGCCCAAAGGCCTTCGTAAAGCTATAGGAAATAAGGGTGAAGTACACAAATGGTCTTGATTTTTGTCCAGCTTGCTGTATGGTAGGGCTGGCATGTGGGCCGGTCCGGGCCTTAAGTGGGTTAAGTGGGCCGGTCCACACGGTCCCGGTCTCGGCCGGCCCCAAATTAAACGCCAAACAGTTTTGGTCCTGGTGGTCTTTTTGTGGGAACCGGCCCGGAACTGGGCCCACGAACTAATAGTCTCGGACTAAACGGGTCCGGGCTAAACGGTCTCAGCCCGCGGGTTAAGGGGGCTAAGTGGGCCCAAAGGATATTTTTTTTATAGAAATTAGAGACAAAAAGATGTTAAAAAAAAATATCTAAAGCAACTTCTTGTAAATTTTGTTGTAGAATTGTGACCGAAATGTTTTAATTCAAATTTAAAGACAAAAATATTGTAAAGAGATATTCAAAGCAATACGTTGTAATTTTATTAGAGCATTAAAAAAATATGGCAATATCTTTCTTAGTCTTCTTCTCTACTATGCAATGAGCACAACAAGGTGTTAATACCATCATTGAGAAAAAAAAGAAACTAATCAAGATGTGCCAAAATACAAGTTATATAATACATACTAACTTTTGTTCATATAAGTTACAAGGTATCTCTTACAAGCTTCATAAATCCTTCAAGGTTCGGAGGAATTTACGTTGGTGGTGGCGGAAAATAAGTTTGGTCATCACCGCTTTCGATCGAAGCAGCATCCTCCCTAGTTCAACTAGCATTTCTTCGTAAGCTTCATCTACCTTTGGTTGTGATTCAGCAAGTCCAAAATTTATTCTTTCTGAACGGATCCAATCTCTGAAAAGTACTGATTTTTCCAAGCTCTCCCTCAAAGACGCTTTATAATCACCGAGTTGAAGTCTTGCTTGACTGAAAGCACTCTCCGATGCCACTGTTGAAGCTTGAATAGTTAAAATGTCATATGCCATCCTTGAAAGAACCGAAAAGTATTTTTCTTTGTCCTTCCACCATTTCAAATGATTAAAGGAGCCGTCAGGATTCACTTCCTCAATTCCTTGCGGCAAATAAACTTCAAGCTCATTTAGTTGTGAAAAAATACTTTACTAGAACCTTGAGACCTCCTAAACCACACCCAAGCACTAAGTGCTCTTATTCCCGCAATTCTTTTATATGATTGAGAATCATCAGAAGAAGAAGAAGAAGTTGGAACATTTGGTCTAGCATGATTTAATGCAACTTGACAAGCATTATAAATATGTAGAGCAGTTATTCTAATTGAGGCTATTGCTTCCGAAAGTTGAGACAACTCCTCATCTTCAAGCGCTAAACCATTATAAACAGTTTCATATTAAAATTGAGAACCTCCTAATTTCATACAAGGATTTAACAAAGCAGCAACACATAAATATGGGGAATATGGAAAAAATTATTTTTTAAACTTTTTTCTTCTAGAATCAATAACAAGTTTATAAATTTTTCCACCCTCTGAAAAATAGCAAATAAATTTGCAAGTTCTGCAATATAAACTAAACAGTTAGAAATAGTAGGATAATATTGTTCAAAAAATTCATTTGTAGCAATATGAAATTTTTCTAAAAAAATTTACAAGCATTTTAACATTAGCTCAATCCCCATTCGTAAGGTGTTCATCATCATTACTTACATATGCATTAAACGTTGAGTTTATGGTGTTTCTATATTCATATACAACAACCAAACTTTCATACATATAATTCTATCTAGTTGGACAAGGTTTAGGAACCTTTCTTTCTCTCAGGCCAAATTCATTGCATCTTTTAAAATATTCTCTAAGTATACTTCTACAGTTTGAATAAAAAAGTCAGTTAAGAGCCATTTTAACCTTTTCAATTTCAATATTTAAAACTTTCATACTATCATCCACAATTATATGGTAAATATGACAAATGCATCTAACATGAAAAATGTTATTAAATGCAGGATTTAGCATAGTGGTAAGCAAGGATATAGTATTTGTGTTACTAGCAACATTATCATTGAAACTGACATTATTTTATCACTAATGCAAAAATATCTATAAATATATGTAACTGTGCTAGCAAGAAATTGTCTTGTATGACGTGAATTAATTATTTTATAAGCAATAATGCGCTTTTTCATTATCCAATCCTCATCAATCAATGATTGGTAACATTAAGGTAATCGCAGTCGTTATCACTTCTACCAATATTAGTTATAATAGCAACGCGATAATTTATATGAGTAAATAAATAGCCGCAATTATTGTTCATATTCATGTTTATATTTATAAATATCATTTTTTATGGTTGTGCAAGGAAAACTTTTATAAGTATGATTAAAAACTTTTCTAATATAATGTACAAAATGAGGGTCAGAAGGAAAACTATAGGGTAAGCACATAACGGTTACCATTTTTGTCAATTCTTCCCGATCTTTTTTTGGATCATAATATAAAATACCACCGCTAATAGTGTTAATTTTCGGTTGAAATTAATTTGACCCGGTACTAAGGTCAGTCTGACTAGGAGTACGTATACTTTTCCCCTCGACCAAAGCTTTCAGATGAAGATATTTGACTTTATCTAGATGGTGCTTTAATGTGTGTCTAGCCAAAGTCCCCCCTTCACGGCGATCCAAAATATATAAAAGCTAATACCTTGCCACAAATTTTACACTTAGCCTTATTTTCTAGAATTAGTTGAGTAAAAAATGGCCAAACATTAAATATTTTCGTCCGTTTGGTAGGTTGTCTAGAAAAAGTAGGGGCAGTAACAAAAGTATCAGACGGGGCATTATTTAGATTATCAGGGTTATCACTAGTTGGGTTAACTTCAGGAGCAAGACATTATGGCAAGATTGACTCTCAGTAATATAATAAACTATTATCACTATCAAGAATAGCAGGTGTAGGACGGATATGAGATTTGTTTCGAGGAGCCGGGGGCAGTGGAGGAGGAACAAATTGACCACTAGATTTGCCACTCTTGGATTTTTCCTTATTTTTACCAAACAGTTTTTTAAGGAAGCCATACTAATTAATCAAGCAATAGAAAATAAATAAAATAAATAAAACTATAATATTAAAACTTAAGAGTTGGAACGAGTTTACCGAATTGACGAACAACTTGTTGAAAATTGATTATCGTTGAAAACGTGAAGACTTTAAATTCACCAACTTCACAATTTTGTCACAAATTGTAAAATAAAGTAAGCAATAGTAGAAATTATAGAAGAAAATTAGAGAAAGACTGTGATAGATTGATGATTTTGTAGGAAAAATAAAAGAATGAGGGGGTATTAATAGTTGAAAATAGGAAAAAAGTATAATTATAAAAAGTTTGGAGTTAAAACAAAGTTGAGAGGGGGGGGGGATTTTTTAAAGGCCAACAGGCAGATTCTTTAAAGTCCAACGGATTTTTTTTTTAATTTTCACCATTGGGACCGTTTGGCCCGCCAAGGACCGGTACGGTCCCGGTCCCAAACGTATCGGGCCTAACAATCCTAAATTGAAAAATCGGCCCAGAAGCCCGGACCAAGCCCATGTACATCGGTCTAGGTCCGTTTGGCCCGCGGTCTCGGGCTGGTCCCGGTCCTAGACCGGCTCACTTGCCACCCTTACTCTATGGGAAAAAATTAAAAGAGATTTTTACATTCCTATACACTATTTGAAGCTTTATTATCCTCACTGCTTAAGTTTCAATTTAATTACATAGACATATACAATTTATTAATTATGTACATTTTAGAAATTTAATGAGAATCGATTAACTCTTATAATCTCTCTAACGTACATATCCCACTCCTCCCACATTCTCTATCAATACCCCTCACATTTCTGCAATATCTCCTTCCATTAACGCCCATCTTTCACTTTTATTCAAAAATTTCTCTCGATGTTTATAGATTCTAGCTCTAAATCCTACCAAAATTGTAGTTGCTTAAATTTTTCCTTCGCTTTCAATGAAGAAGAAAGCAGTTTCGAAGATTAGCCCTAAAAAAATTAATGTTGGTGATATTCATTAAGCGTGTATGATCGTGTCGTGGCAAAGTACAATTCGCTTAACTTTAGATGACCCTTCTTGAATTTTGACCTTACATTTGTCCAAATATGTCACATGTAAGCATAATGTTGCATGCCGGTGTAAACAATAGATGTTGCCTTCAAGATACCCTCATTCCGGTCAGAAACAACACACATATTTGGTTTTTCACCAAACGCATGTTTGAATTGCTCAAAAAACTACCTTCATGATACGTCATTTTCTGAATCAACAACAGCGTATGCCAGTGGTAATATTTTACCTATCACACAGGTGGCAAAAAGAAATTCAATTTATGTAATAAAACTTGAGAGTATAAAAAATACAGACTGAAAAATAACTTTGTAACAATATTTCTACAATTAATCAAAAATACATGCTTCATCCATTGTGCTAGTTATTAACATTATTCCCCTATATGATGACTTTAAGAAGGTGCCATCAACTACTACAACTGGCTTACAATACTCCCAGCCCTTTATGGACGTACTAAGAGCAACAAATGCGTACAAAAAACAGTCATCTTCAGTCTTCTACAATTTCACTACCGACCCCGGATAAGTCTTCTCCATAATATACAAATAACTTGGTAAGCGACTGTTGTCACACCTCCTTTTTCATACACCCCAAGGAGGTACGGGAGTTTTTCCACTTAAAGTGACATTATCGAAATGGGATTATTTTATTTATTAGAGTCGCCACTTGGAATAGTTTATTTGGTGTCCCAAGTCACCGGTTTAAATCCCAAATTGAGGAAATTTGACTCCGTTTAAATTTTCTGCAATCCAGAAATCCGGGTAAGGAATTCTGTTAACCCGGGAGAAGGTGTTAGGCACTCCCGAATTCCGTGGTTCTAGCACGGTCGCTTAATGATTGGACTTGGCCTAAATTATTTAATTACTCACTTTTAGGATCTATATATATATTTATATTTCTAACGTTTCTTATTATTCGATTATCTAAATAATTACCTCAATACGAGTCACGCGTAC